>WHSE01000271.1:0-31047 GCA_012295165.1 Asparagus setaceus
AAAGGCAGTAGCTGTTAGTCAAAGCGTCACTAACAACGACAGCGTCAAAAGCTTCATCGAATTCCGCAGGGACATACTCTTTCAAGGGCGAAGAAGTTCCAATCATCTTCAAACACCTCCTTGATAACAACAAAATCAAGTTGCCTCAATTACAAATCAAGGAGGCTAACAAAACTCCGGACCCTAAATGCTTGTCGCGTGCAGGAGGATCCTCCATCCTACAAAGGATTGCTTAGCTCTCAAGGCCATCATCAAGCCTTGGTTGAAGCCGCGTCTTGCGCGAAATAAAGTGAATCAAACTTGACTCCGCCAATTATCACAGTATAAAGCTGCTCCCTCGTACTCAAGCCAGTATCTGTATAACTGCTCCCTCGTACTCAAGCGGTATCTGGTATAAAGCTGCTCCCTCGCACTCAAGCGAGGTATCTGATATAATTGCTCCCTCCCCGGACTCAAACGGTATCTGAGTATAAGCTGCTCCCTACGTACTCAGGCAATTATCTGATATAAAGCTGCTCCCTCGTACTCCGGCAGGTCTCACAGTATAATTTCCTCACACTCAAGCCGTTATCTGATATCATGCTCTCTTTCCTCCGATGAATATAAGAGGTTAAAGCGCTCTTCCTTCTTACTCCTCCGGCTGACCCAATTTTGCGAAGGTGGATAATCCATGAAGAGAGGTCACTTCCGGTGACACAATCAAACCTTCAGGCCAGTTAGGATTGTCTCAAAACTCCTATCTGGTCAAACCTTCTTCTGATTAGGACCACGGCCAATATCTCTCTCGATTCCTTCATGAGCGAGAGGTCCACTTCGAGATTGGCGATCAAACCTTGAAGCAGTTAGGATTGTCTCAAAACTCTATCTCGATCAAACCTTCCTACAGTTAGGATCATTTTTTAATTTTCCTCCCACTTGGTCAAACCTTCTCTGTTAGGACCACGGTCAAAATCCTCTCGATTCCTTTTATGAATAGAGGTCTACTCCGATAGCGGGTTCGTTTTAGCCCCAAGAACCTTAGCGAGTTCGTTTTCGCTGAGACCTAGCGGGTTCGTTTTGTGAGAGAAACACAAATTCCACAAACCTCATTATTCAAAATCGTAGCATAGATGTCATTACCTAATGACACCTAAAATATGCTTTCATGCATAGGGATGTTATCTACCCTTGAGGAGATAAGTCATGATCTAACCTGCGCCATTTGGGTAATCAATTCCGTGATAATTGATCAAGCCTCATTATTCAATATCGTAGCATAGATGTCATTACCTAATGACACCTAAACTATGCCTTCATGCATGGGATATTATCTGTCCTTATAGGAGATAAGTGCGCATCTAACACATCTTTGGGGTAATCAATTCCGTGATAATTACCGATAAATTCAATATAAAGTAGCATAAAGTCTAAGAAATTCACTCTTTTAGCACAGCGTAACATGTAGAGCGGACTCGGATAATCTACATGCTAGCCAACTCAAGCGGTAGTTGGTAAAGGCTCATCAAATTCGTTGATGGTGAGGGTTTGCCAAAAATCCTATATCTATCATACAAGCAATAACTTGAGGCGGGGTTCACTCTTCCTGCAGGGTCAAGCACTTTCTACTGTGATTTTAATGCACTTTGTAACTCATTGCTAATGCAAATACCATTACATCGCCTCAGGAAGCTCAAGCATGCTCGGGCGGATCGTGGCGGTCCTTTTGGCGAGACACTTGAGTTGTCCCTTCGCTTTCTTCAAGTGGGACAATTCGGATATTACATATAGAAGCTTTCACGAAAATCGATATTGAGAAAACCCGGCGGCTTTTCTCGAATGATTCTCAAGGCATTTCAATTATAACCCAAGTGGTGACTTTCAAGATGAAGATGATTAGTCCAAAATGCGACTTGACATTTCAATCAATCCAAATACAAATGCGACTATTGATCCCAAAGTATGGTCGTGACGCCCGTAGCGAGTTCAGAAACTGAAGCAAAACATGGGCCTCTTCTACAAAGTTCAACGTTGAGCGAAGCAAGGCATCTTATCAAAGTATTCCGGACCCTGATAAAATAGAGTCACGAAAACTTTGGAGAATATCTGTAGGCATCAAAATTCTGAAGAACCTCAAATATGACTAAATCATGAGAAGATCGAAGGACAGCGTCGTCGAAATCTCAAAAGCCCAATAGGGTGTGTCGCTTCTGATCGCGAGACACTTATGTCACCTAGCCACTAGCGAGACACTTTGATGTGTCATTGCGGCGAACACTCGTGTGTGCCTACGCCCGGCGAGACACCTTGATGTCTCCATTGTGGCGAGACTGCTATTGTGTCGCCATAAGCGAGACACCTTGATGTGTCTCGCGACTAGCGAACACTACTTGTGTCGCCAAATCGAGACACCCGAATACAAAAATGAGCTCGAAGGGTCTAAATCAATCTTGGTGGGGCCCACTTGACTTTATCAATCGAGAGAGCGTTGAGACCGTTAATGGCGGTTACCGCGGTGAAGATACGCCCACTAAGTAATTCTAGGGCATTTAATCATGCCTAAAAAGCGGAAACCGTTCTGATGGTGAAGGGGCGATATTGCCTGCATGTGAAATGACCCATCTTGCCTCGCGCTAAGCGAGGCTGACACCTCGCCGGTTAGCGGCGGCTTGGTATGGCATTTCGGTACCCTTCGCCTAAATTTCACTTATGACATTTGTGTTTTGAAGGGACACGTTTCCAAGACTATAAATACCCTCCTCGTCCACTTGGAAGTTCGGCCATCGAGAAGGGAAAATCAATCAAGCTTAGGAGTTCAAGAACCACGATCCGCAGGAGATTCCTCGAGTTTAAGCCTTGACTTATTCTTGAGAAGAGTAGATATCTTACCTTGCTAAGATATTTCTTTGAAGTTCTTGTTTCCTTTGAAGCACTAACTAAACCCGTCGATTCGATGATCCTTTCGGTGGTCCACGGTTAGCGTCGGCGAACCAAAGTCCCACAAGCAGGGAGATCTACACTTGTAGCGTCTTTTGTTGAGTTTGTGAGAGTTATTTAATTTTCTTGTAGCGAGAACCAAAGTGTAATTTTCTCAAGTTTTACAAAGAAATCAACTTTCGACCCAAGCGGTGTTCACTTGGTGAAGCCTCGGCTCATTCGGCGAACCTCGGTTCCTTCGGCGAACCTGCGTCTTTTGGCCGGACCTGCGCCATTTGGCGAGCTTTCGTGTTCGCGAAGCGAAGCCTCGGCTCATTCGGCGAACCTCGTCTTACGGCGAACCTCATGGTTTGCGAACCTCACCTTTTGGCGAACCTCGGTTCCTTTTGGCGAACCTCGGTTCCTTCTGGCGAACCTAAGCAGCACGGCGAACCTCGCCTTTTTATTAAACCTACGCCATTTGGCGAGCCGATGTTCGCAGGCAAAGCCTCGGTTCATTTTGGCGAACCGGTTCCTTTTAGCGAACCTCGAACCTGCGTGATCGTTTGAACCTGCGTCTAGAGGCACCGCCAGCAGAATTCGGTAGAGGCACCTCGACCAACTTAGAGCACCTCGGCTGGTTGCCGAGTACCTCGGCCAACTTCGAGGCACCTACCTGAGCGACACAAACCCCGACTTGTATAAATGGGAGGCTGGAAGGTTTTTGAAATTCCGGAGGGATTTTGGGAGATCTTTTTGAAAAAGCTTGGACTTTGGGCGGATTTTTGCCGGTTCAGAGCCGTGACACAAACCCGGTCGGCGTCCAGGATCTACAAGCAAGGTAAATGAATTCGGGTCGAACTCTGAGATACCCTCTAGATTAAGCCGTCTTAATCTCGGGGATATATTGTGATTTCTCTAGTAGATCTCACCGCTCGTGATCCTCTCCCGTGAGTCTCGATCCCTGACGATCCTCTCGTGCGTGAGTGTGATCCCCTCGGTAACCGTTTCCTTCATGAAGCGAGCCCCTCGTCGTAGTTCGAACCGATTTTCTACACGGATCGAATTGGTGGTCCACGGACACAAAAGTCCCGACACGAGGCAAAGAACCCATAGCGAGGATCGATATAATAGAGATCCTGTGTTTGTTCATACTGGGAAAGAAGTTGTAATTTTGTTTCCATTTATGCGCCTTAAAATAAAGGCATTTCTTTTAAATTTTGTTGTAGGCCAAAGAAGGCATAGAATTCAAGGACAATGAATAACAAGCAGGCTTTAGCTTGAACAAGGTAGCGACCACGATTAGAACCACGGCCTCAGTCCGGAGGTCGATGCGTGCATAGCCAGCGGATCCCTATCGGTGGAGGAAGGTGGTTGAGTTGACCGGCCGAGTATGAGGTATCTTTCCTCGTCCTCGGATCCGGCTCTCAGCCAGCTCCAAGAAGGACTCCATTGCAAGGAGAACCGATGGGCCTCAGATGTAGCCCCGGAGCGGCCGAGTCCAACCCATTGCCGTAGGTAGCGAGAAATCCCAACCGGCCGAAGTCGAGAGGTGCGAGATGAAGAGCGATGATGCTTTGCACTCTCCAGCGAGAGCCCGCCAAAGCGGCGACAAAGCATGGCGCGCAAACATGACAAAGCCATGCAATCCGTGGATGGGGTCGCTTCTGGCGGATCTAAGATCGAACTTCTGCGAGAGGCTTGACCTAGTGATCGCGGTCTATCAAAGCCGTCAACCAGCGAGTGGAGTCCGTGTCCAAGCGGAACGCTCCACCGAGGCGCATCCGGGCGCCGGCGCACTCGCTAGCGCGAGCCGCGAGCTTTAGTGCGGCGGGCTGAATTGAAGAAGAAGGTGGTAAAGAAGCCACCAGCGTATCACCCGGTTTGGAGGCCCAAGTCTAGCGGTTACTGACCCGGTTGCACGTTCTGTCCGGCACTTAAGGCTATAAGTCTCAAGTTCAACACCAAAGCCAAGGCAGCCGAGCGCCTCAAGGTCAAAAGGTGCGCACGAGCAGTGGTAAGCCGACTCCGTCACCACCGAAACCCGACTATCAGGATGGCTTGGGTCCTCTGAGAAGGGATCGCGGTCCTCCTCATACGAACGTTCGAAGGGCCGGAGATTCTGCAACCCCACCGCAGTTAAAGATGAAGTCGAGAGTCCCGAAACTTCAGCCTCACATAAAGTCAAGGCGAGTTACTTCGGTAGTTTTGGCCATTCTCGGAAGGAGGCTCTCGTCGATGATGGCGACGTTATGCAGAGATCGGCGCCAACACGGCGGATCGCTCGGTACACACACCCGAGCGGTACTACCTGGAGTGCAATGAGGCGAGAAAATCTCGAAGGGATTCCCCTAAATTGGCGCGGTCATGCTTGTGCTCCAAGCTCATCAAGGCGGTGCTTCGGTGCAATCGCCATCAAGAAGTTCTAGAAAGGGTGTCGGTCTTCGAGAGACTCACCGGCTTAATAGAGACCTAGGTCAAGGCGATTCCATGAAATCGACACCTCGAGCCAATGGTTGCGAGGTTACCAACAATATGACGGCGGAACGTCATCAGCGGCTTATTCCTAGCGCGCATAGCGGTTAACTTCGTTTGCGGTCGGGACTATCAACGCGGTCGTCGACAAACTTGAAGGGATACCAGCGGAGGATGATCGTCGGATATCGGCTCGCAATCGCCTCACGATCATCGGTATATAGCGAAGAGCTGCGCTTATGATCGATGCAGATCAAGTGGCTAAGATGCTAGATGAGCGTTGAATAAACAGGAAAACTTCAAGTTGGAAATGGAGTTGGCCATCGAGCGATGAGAGAAATGCATGACCAACGGATCCAAGCCTTGACAAAACATCGAGGTGAATTGAGTCGGTAGCACGGCGTCGACCTAGATGGCTGGCGATTCGGACGAGGAGGAGGCACAAGAGGATGATAACCCTCACGAACCACGCAGCGGGCATAATGTAGATATGGTACGCTCATGAGGCGAGAGATCAAAGACCTCGAGAGCAAAATCAACTCGCGATTTCGCTCAAGAGGTGAAGAAAACGGTATTCCTTGCCCATGCAGAAGTGGGAATCAATTCGTACCGTCTAAATTTAACTTAATAAACTTCACCCGTTTGTGGGGAGGGTTCCCCGGCCGCGACACTTGATTTATTTCAAGTGCACCGGAGTAATATCCGACAACGAGCCCACGATGGTTCGGTCATTCGTTGGCACCCTTCGTGGAACGCCCGATTGGTACCGCCGTCTCAAGCAGGAGCATTCACGGTGGGGCGACATGGAATCTAGTTTCCTCACCAATTTCTTCGGCGGCGATACGAAGTATCGATCGGGGCGTTACTCGACGAGAAGCGAAGGGCGGAGAAAGCTGTAGATATCTTTGTCAAGCGGTCAGGAACAAGGCAATGGCTGTCGGGATCAATAGCGGAAGAGTTCATCCTCGGACACCATAACAACTTGTCGATAGGCGTGCTAGAAGCAATAGGGGACGGCACCATCTATAGCGTGGAAGGATTTGAAGGTTCATGGAGAGCAGGCGAAAAGATTCCTCAGAGGAAAAAGAAGCGAGGAAAAGAGGCCGGTAGGCAATGAAGCTCCGGCGTAACTTTGTCCCGTGGCAAAGGAAAAGCGAGCCAAAGGCGGTTCGCGAACCAGGCGTTCAACTCTAACGACACCGGCGGCGGCGGCAGCAGCGTAACGGCCGGCGTCACTGCTCAAGCACAATGTCGGCGGTGGCAACGGGGTATGAGAAATAGAAAGGCTTGGTAGAGATTCCAGAAGTCCTATTCCTTTAGGGGCGGCGAATTCTGGTCTCTTCAAATATCTTGTTGAAAATAACAAGATCAAACTCCCTCCGATTCAAAATCAAGAGGAAGCATTGAGACGAGCGACCCAAAATACTGCTTGGCGTATCCGCGGGCAATTCATCACCCACTAAATCTGTTTAACCTTAGGACAAAATCGGGCTTTAATTGGCGTAGGGGTCATCACTATGAAGCGATCAAAGAAAGAAGGTCGGAACAAATCACGGTGTCCATAAGCTTTGGGTCGGGTACCATTGACATGGTTTGAACCTAAACCCGATAGTCAAAGTCGCAATGAAAGCGGTGAGCGGCGACCCACATAACGCGCCGAAAGGACTTGTATCATATCTGACCCCAAATGGCGAAGTCACGTGGATCCACCGGACACAGCGAGGATGAGCAATGGGTAGCCTCTTCTTCATCGAAGAAAAATCAAAGCGGAAGGGAAAGGCATGCCATGCTACCAGCAATTACAGAGGAGATAGCGAGCAGGTGGTAACATTCGGTTGTCGAAGGAGAACACGAAGCCGGGGCCGGACAGTACAAATACAAATACGGAAGTCTCAGGCCAAATGCTAAAGGCATTTGTCGGGTGGGGTACCAACAACACCCTCACTCGTGAAAAGCGAAGACAAAGCGACCCACGGAAGTTCAACTCGGCGGTCTCGATTCGGTCGCCCGTTGGAAGAGATAAGCGGGAACTTCAAACTCTCCATACGCTTTGATGTAATGGCACAATTGGCCAATATCAGGCCGGGATAACTCTCTGAGTTGCTCCGGTTGTCAAAGGAGCAGGAGCTCTACAAGAAGCTCGTGACTCAGGTGTTTCTCACTTTCGAGATCAAGCGATTCGGAAGAATCGCCCAACAATGCAACCTTGCGTGAAACACTTCCCTGCATCACTTTTACAAAGGAGGATATGCGGACAAAAATTCCAAACACGATAGGCGCTTTACTTCCGCAGGGTATATTGGCTCGGTGAGTGTTAGGATCAAGTCGATCGGGGTTCGCTATGAGCATCATGCCCTGCGCCTCATGTATCACCTTGGAATCCCTGCCCGACAAGCTAAGCGTCAGCGGTACGATGATCTCGGATTTAACACCGGTGGTCTCGGCGGCTTGGTAAAATCGGATAAAGTGCCAAATGGGGGACTTGAAGTCGAAGTCACGCTATGTGATTGTGAGACTTCCTATAACTTATTGTTGGAGTGAACTTGGATCCCTGATAGCGTTATAGTCCCATCCACTCTTCATCGGTGTCTCAAATATGTAGACACGAATAATGAAATCAAGGCGGTGGTGGCGGACAAACAACCGTTTAAGGGGATGGAAATTATTTCAGCGATTCTCTCCTCTACGGTAATGAGTCAGCGAATCATCGGCCCAGAGGCAGACGGCGGTGAAGAAGGCGATACGAAGCGGGGCTTGGTTATAGTGGTGGTTTTGTTTTAAATGACATTGTACCTTGTAATCAATCTTGGCGATGAAGAATGCGTCGGATAGACATTATAGTGGCAAATTGCCGATGAATCAATAAATGGCGATTTAAAGTACCCTTTGTCTTTGAATGATGTAATGGCGAGTTTATACAGCGATCGAGTTGCACTTACCAACTTCGGTCATCTTGCTTTACACAGCGGTTCAAGACTCCTTTGGGACAACACTTTCGTCATCCGCGAAGATCAAGTAGTGAGAAAGACTTGGTTTTACGGAAAAGGAGATCACGGTTCCAGCGAGAATCATTTCTTAGAAGAAGATGAAGATGACAATGGGCCTATCCTCCACACATTCGAGATATAGTCGAGAGACAGGGGTATCATGAAGAAGTGGGGGTACAACTTGACACAAGGGAAGGTCTATGTTTTGGCGAGGTCCTCGAGTCCCTCCTAAGCGGCATATGTCGAGGAAGCGGATAACTACTATCGTTGAAGGGATTGGGATCAATCCTCCTCGGAAGATGAATGCTCATGGGCGATTGATGATAATCCACCCAATGAGGAGGCGGACATTAGATGCGATTCTTGGCTTGGGATTACGACACCCGCCTGGGAGAAAATTTCAAGGCTTTAATGTCAAATATGGCTACTGATCGATCCTGCTACTATGAGAGTGATGAAGATATGCCAACATGGGAAGACCCATGGATCCATCAACTCAAAGCGGTTTGAGGGATAAGTTGAACAAAGAAACCCCCACTAAGGGCGAGGTAGTCAGTTATAGTGATGAGGGAGCATCCTAAGCTCATAAACATCAGCAATACTCTTCCTTAGAAGAGAAGGGAGTTAATTGCCTTGTCGGAGAGTATATGGATGTATTAGCAGGAGTTACGAGGACATGCGAGGACTCAACCTAATGTGGCGACATCGCCTCAACATCAAGATGGATGTCAAACTGTCAAGCAACGCAAAGCGGTTTAGATCCACAAATCTTGCGAGCAATCGTGAAGCGAAGTGAAGAAACTCATAGAATCGGGATTCATCGAGGAGATTCAACATCCGTTGGTTGGCGAATATAGTCGGTCATGAAGAAGAATGGTTCGATTAGGATGCATATGGAATCTACAGACCTAAGCGCCGCTTGCGAAGGATGATTTCCCTCTTCCAATCACCCGTCATAGTTGACAATACGTGTGGATTTGAAAGAATGTCATTCATGGATGGTTTCGGGTTACAATCGGATCAAGATGCACCCGATGGCGCCAAACACCGCGGCGTTGAGCAGCCCATCGGTATATATTGCTACGGTCATGCCGTTCGGCCTCAAAAGCGGTGCGACATATCGTGACAATGGCGGAGATTTTCAAGATCATCTGCGGAAAGCGATTCGAATGCTCGTTGATGATTGGTCGTGGCAAGTGACAAGAGATCACATCAAAGATCTTAGAGCGGTTTTGAACTCATGCGAACCCATCGGTTAAAGATGAATCTGCCAAATCCTTCCTTGGGATGTCCGTGGCAAGTTCCTTGGCCGTCGTCACCGACAAAGGAATCCATGTCGATCGACAAAGTGAAGGCAATTCAAGAGTTGCAACCTCAGAAATCGAGAGAACTTCGAGGGGTTACAAGAGGCGATTGGCGTACATCCGGCGGTTCATATCGAACCTATCGGGAAGTGCCAACCGTTCTCTAAGTTGAACAAGAAGTGTCATTTATTTGGGGCGGCCTTTGTCGAGAAGCATTCGAAGAGATCAAATCATATCTCTCTAAACCTCTGTTCTTGTCGCACGCGATGGAAAAGCCATTCTGATTTACATCAAGAACAGCAGACCACTTTCGTTGGCGCTTGCTCGCGCCAAGGCGATGGCAGCGGATCGAGCGGTGATGTATTACACGGCGAACATTAGTGGCGAGTCGATATCAATAATGTGAAGCGGTGCCTTGCATTAGTGTTAGCGATTGAATCTTGGCACTATTTAGTGGACCGAGACGATTTATGTTATCTCTAATGTAAATCCGGTCGAATATTTATATTGATGCGGCCTCAATGAGTTGGCGTTTGGCAAAATAGGCTTTGCTCTTGTCCCAATATGACTGCACTTCAAACAGCAGAAGTCGGTCAAAGGCAAGCGATTTGCGATCTCTTGGTACGCCAACCCGACAGCGGGCGGTTGAGCTATATGATGATCTTCGGATGAAGTCCATGAAGTTAACACTACATCGTACCAACAAATATGGCGTGTACTTTGGCAGACTTCTCGAGCTACTAATGTAGCAAGTGCCCCGGATGTTCTAAGATTTCAGCCCGTCGGGGTTGTCTTAGTTTCCCGAATCATGTCATGCCCGTGCTTATTAGCTCACGAACCTTGTTCCAATAATGTGGTAAAGATACAATCGCTACTTATTGGACTTCGGTTCATAAGGCTGGGGTCGAATATCTCGAAGCGTCTGGCGATTCATGGCTGATAGTTAAGCAGATCCATGGTGACTCTGAAGTTAGGAACCGATCACAGTCCCCTATCATCGGTAGCAATCGAAATGGCGAACTCGTTTGAAGAGTTCTTCATCGAATATATCCAGCCTCCAAAATGCTTAGCGGATGCACTAGCGGCGTTAGGCGTGTCGTTAGCACAACCTTAGAGACCGAGAGCAACTAGTTGCGGTCGGGACTCATCGACTTTTGTACCGATATATGATGAGGTACAAAGCGAAATTAGCTACCAAAGGGTACAGCAAAACTAAGTTGGAGCCGAATTGGCTTTCCTATCATCGATTCGTCTTACATGGTATACGCGAGAAGGCGTGAAGGAGAAGAGAGTCAATCCGGCGAAAGCAAGATTCTTCTACGACCACGAGAGACCCGGATGTTATATGGCGAGTGCGATGGCCTTTACTCGATGCCTCTCAAACAAAGAGGCGAGGAGGAGTCCTTCGAGGAAACACGAAGGTGAATGTAGTCTTACCGGCCTGGTAAAGCTCTGATGATCGAGGAGGAGAATGGGCTACTTGGCCCACAATGATTAGCCTTGTGATCAGTGCATTTCGAAATGCCCGCGTGTCAAATTCCGCGAATTATATGCATCGGCCTCTGGCGGTTGCATCCTTGACCACATCACGGCCATTCGGACATGGGGAATGGGCGTTGTAGGTCCCATTTTCCTCCGTCGATCAAAGCGTCGGTTTATTCTAGCGATCACCGATTACTTCTCCAAGTGGGCTGAAGCAATCCCAGCTAAAAGAAGTCAAAGGCGTACCGTCATCAAATTTATCAAACACCATGTCATCTACAGGCATGGTGTTCCAACGAATCGTGCATGACAGCGGTCCCCGATTCATCGGCAATTCCTTCATCGGGTTTTGCGAAATTCCAAGATACAAGGCGTCTCATCAATAGCTTATAATCCGGCGGCAAATGGATTAGGCGTTCAACAAGACAATCATCAAAATTTTGTCGAAGCTTGTGAAAAATAACAAGCGAGATGGGATGATAAACTTCGGAGCTTGCTCAGGGCATATCGCTGTGATGCCGCCAGGCGGAGAGACCCGTATTCTGGTCTCGGATGTGAAGCGGTTCTCCGTTGGAGATCGAGATCCGTCACTTAAGTATCGCCCTTTCAGCGAGAGATGGCGGCCAGAAGAACAACATCGAAGCGTCTCGAAGAGCTTCGAGATGTTGGATGAGCGCTGGAAGCTCAACAAAGCATTGAGTTCTATCAAGCTAGGATGTGAGGGCTTTCAACAAGAAATGAGCGGGCTTCAAAGAAGGAGATTTGGTCCTCATTGCTCGGCGACCAATAATCCTCACTTCAAAAGAAAGGTAAATTGAACCTAAATGGGAGGTCCGTTTATAATAGAAGCGGTCTACTCTAATGATGCGTATCGCCTAATTACAAAATGGCGCCGGCAATTAATGCAGATAAATGGGAAGTTCTGAAGAAATACCCCTAGTACCTTGGGATAACCCATTCGACGGAAGTTCCTCGTGGGATATTTCACCCACTTTTGAGGATAACCCTAGATTTATCCTCCATCTTAATTTCCCCACCGATCAAATTCCTTGGCGGTAGGTCCTAATTTTACGGTACATTACCAAAATCCCTCTTGATTCCTTCTATGAACAAGAGGCCACTCAAGTCCCTTTCACTTGTGGGAGATAGAATATAAAATTCTTCCTCTTCAGCGTAGATCCTTCGTGATAAGCGGAAGAGTTCGATCCATCTCTCTCCTAGGTAGCGCCGAATGAAGGTATCTTGGGATTCTCGGACCGGTTGTCCGTGAAGGTTAAACCAGGTCTCTTCGGTTCTCGGTGGAGATCCCACTTTTAGTTCCATCTTTCATCTTAGGTAGCCCGGTATCTTGTGGGATTTTCGGAGGTTGTCCGTGAAGGTGCTGAGTCTCTTCGGTTCTCGGTGGAATCCCACTCTTAGTTCCATCTCTCTCTAGGTAGCGTGAAGGTATCTTGTAGGGATTCTCGGACCGGGTTATCCGTGAAGGTGAGTCTCTTGGTTCTCGGTGGAGATCCACTCTTAGTTCCATCTCATCTTAGGTAGCGCCAGTGAAGGTATCTTGTAGGGATTTATTCGAGCCAGGTTGTCCGGAAGGTGCTGAGTCTCTTCGGTTCTGGTGGAGATCCACTATTAGTTCCATCTCTCATCTTAGGTAAGCGGTGAAGGTATCTTGTAGGGATTTTCAGACCGGGTTGTCCGGTGAAGGTCGCTGAGTCTTTCGGTTCTCAGTGGAATCCTTTTAGTTCCATCTTTCAACTTAGGTGCCGAAGGTATCTTGTAGGGATTTTCGAACCGGGTTGTCCGTGAAGGTGCTGAGTCTCGGTTCTCGGTGGAGATCCTCTTAGTTCCATCTCTCTCCTAGGTAGCGCCGGTGAAGGTATCTTGTGGGATTCTCGGACCAGGTTATCCGTGAAGGTCGCGGAGTCTCTTCGGTTCTCGGTGGAGATCCCTCTTAGTTCCATCTCATCTTAGGTAGCGCAGAGTGAAGGTATCTTGGGATTTATTAGGGCGGGTTGTCCGTGAAGGTGCTGGAGTCTCTTCGGTTCTCCGGTGGAGATCCCTTATTAGTTCCATCTCTCATCTTAGGTAGCCGGTGAAGGTATCTTGTGGGATTTTCGGACCGGGTTGTCGGTGAAGGTCGCGGAGTCTTTCGGTTCAGTGGAGATCCTTTTAGTTCCATCTTTCAACTTAGGTAGCGCCCGTGAAGGTATCTTGTAGGGATTTTCGAACCGGGTTGTCGGTGAAGGTCACGAGTCTCTTCGGTTCTCGGTGGAGATCCCTCTTAGTTCCATCTCTCTCCTAGGTAGCCGGTGAAGGTATCTTAGGGATTCTCGGACCGGGTTGTCCGGTGAAGGTCAGCGAGTCTCTTCGGTTCGGGTGGAGATCCACTCTTAGTTCCATCTCATCTTAGGTAGCGCCATTGAAGGTATCTTGGGATTGTCGAACCGGGTTGTCCTTTGAAGGTCGCGAGTCTTTTCGGTTCTCGGTGGAGATCCACTTTAGTTCCATCTTTCATCTTAGGTGGCCGTGAAGGTATCTTGTAGGTTTTTCAAACCGGGTTGTCGCTGAAGGTCACTGAGTTTCTTCGGTTCTCGGTGGAGATCCATCAGTTCCGGGTAAGCCGGTGAAGGTGCCTTTGGAGACTTTTCATCTTGAGGTATCTTGGGGTTTCGGGCCAGGTTGTGAAGTGAAGGAACGAGTCTTTCAGGTTCGGGAGAAGATCCCACTTAGTTCCACCTTTCATCTTAGGTAGCTGCTTGAAGGTATTTTGGGCATTTTGATAAGGCCCGAAGTCGCTGAGCCTTTCGGTTCTCGGTGGAGATCCCACTTTTAGTTCCATCTTTCATCTTAGGTAAGCATTTGAAGGTATAGCGGACTATGGTTAGAAGGTGTTAAAGGTCACGAGTCTTTTCAATTCTGACAAAGAATGCAACATTAGCCTCATCATAGAACACATTCTTCTTTCCACTCAATCAATCTTATTCGGTTCGGTCATTCTCCGGTCAAAGACACCAAGATTCATCTTGGGGCATTTTATCGAAGCCTAAGAAGGGATAAAGCCAGGCCTCACCCAGCGTTCGGTTTAGTCTTTCTCGATTGAAGAAGACACCAAGATTCATCTTGGGGTATTTTATCGAAGCCTAAGAAGGATAAATAACGCCTCTACCGTTGCGGTTCGATCATTCTCGGTCAAAGACGCAAGATTCATCTTGGGGCATTTTATCGAAGCCTAGAAGGGATAAAGCCAGCCAGCCTCACCGGCGTTGCGGTTTAGTCTTTCTCAGATTGAAGAAGACACCGAGTTTGATTCACGGGGCATTTTATCCGAAGCCTAAGAAGGGATAAAGCCAACCTCACGCGTTGCGGTTTAGTCTTTCTCGTTGAAGAAGACACGAGTTAGATTGGGGCATTTTATCCGGCCTAAGAAGGGATAAAGCCAGCGTCAACACGCGTTCGCGTTTAGTCTTTCCCGATTGAAGAAGACACGAGAGATCAGTGCAGGGCATTTTATCCGAAGCCTAAGAAGGATAAAGGCAACGCCTGCAGCGTTCTTGGGGTAGTCTATTCGTGATAAAGACCGAAGCCTGCGTATTCAACATCGGTAGCATTAAGTCTAGAAGAGTTTTATTCTTTTAGCGTCACGTGTATTGAGAGCGGATTTAGAAATCTACATGCTAGCAACTCAAGCGGTAGTTGGTAAAGGCACATCAAATTGAAGGCAGGGGTTGGCCAATAACCCTAAGTCGGCGCTAACACGGCGTTGCCGGTTTAGTCTTTTCGATTGAAG
This sequence comes from Asparagus setaceus, assembly GCA_012295165.1. Taxonomy (NCBI): domain Eukaryota; kingdom Viridiplantae; phylum Streptophyta; class Magnoliopsida; order Asparagales; family Asparagaceae; genus Asparagus; species Asparagus setaceus. Next base: position 14,928 of record WHSE01000271.1, read on the forward strand.
AAGACACGAGTTGATTACGGGGTATGTTATCCGAAGCCTAAGAAGGGATAAAGCGCCTCACCGCAGCGTTGCGGTTTAGTCTTTTCGATTGAAGAAGACACGAGTTGATTACGGGGTATTTTATCCGAAGCCTAAGAAGGGATAAAGCCAGCGTCTAACCTGCGTTGCGGTTTGAGTCTTTCCCGATTGAAGACACGAGTCGGTTCGGGTATTTCATCGAAGCCTAAGAAGGGATGAGTCTCACGTGTAACGCAGCGTTAGGGTGGTCTCTTGCGGTAAAAGTGAAACCTATGTATTCAATATCATAGCAACAAGTCTAGAAGAGTTTCATTCTTTTAGCACAGCGTCCGTCGCGAGCGGATCAGATAATCCATGCTAGCCTAACTCAAGCGGTAGTTGGTAAAGGCTAATCAAATCCGTTGATGGTGAGGGTTTGCCAAAATCCTATAAGTATTATGGTTAATTATTTGGCCAGTAAAAGAATCATAATAAATAATGAAAGGAATAAATCTTGTTCATTTGAAGATAGAAGGAGCTACAAGCTGTTTAAACATCAAGTCTATGACAAAGGATTTGTTGTTAGAGATACTTCATCACTATAAGCTGGTGGAGTCCTCCTGCAACTCACCCGAAGGCCTCATCGGTATTGACCTTCATTGGCGCAATCTAGTAATGTGAAGGCGAGGTCAGCTTTGGCGGTGCTAGTTTTCCTCTGCCATTTCGAACCCGAGCTTTGGCTTCCTTCTCAAGTTCCTCTTGAGTTAGCGGCGATAGTAGCATGTTCCGCCTTCGCCTCGAGGACTTGCTTCTCCGCGTTCGATGGCATACGGACTACAGGTACACTCCGCAGCGTGAAACTTTTCAAAGTCTTCTCCCCTTGAGCAGTCCGATTCTGTGCGATTGACATGGGTGTGATACCAATCTATCGGCCTTGTTGCAAGTGGCCGCTCATAGGAGTTCGCAAAATGACCTCTTGCTCGATATTCTCCTCCTCGCGAAGGTGCATTCACGAGAAGCCTTGAGCCGAGCCTCGCCGATGAGTCGTGTCACCTCATTGCATGATTTAAAAAGGCTAAACTCTCCACACGATGCATGAAGTTAGCCCGACTAGTGAGCTTTGCTCACAGCGATTAACTTAGGCGGGGGCACCTGACCATGAATTTCCTCCAAGCTACTCAATATGAATGGGCGAAGACCATAAGGTGCCCATCTAACCTCGATAATAGAGATGCGCTGTTTCAAACCATTCTCCAACAGTGAAGGAGACCCATCTGAGAGCTGGGTCGAGGCGATTTTTGGCCGGGGCAATCGGTGATAGGTTGAATGTGGAAGGGTCCGTCAAGATTAACACAGGGCCTCCACCCAGCCCTATACTGAAGGGTCGGAAATCTGGTTGGCCAAGAGATGTAGGAAGCGGCGGATCGGATGATGGGCGATCCCTCAAACCGTCATCGAAATTATGATGGTAGGCTCGAGCTTATTTGGTTTCTTCCTCCGGTGTTAAGCCTATTTGCGGTTCGCTTCCTCGGTGGAAAAGTGTTCTCGGGATGACCTTAAGAATCGAGACTTGACATTTGGAGCCTAAAGTAGGCGAGTAATCGTGAGACATCCGTCTACAAAGAGAACAAAGAGTTAACGAGATCATTTAGGAGGAATATCTTAAAAAAAAAGGAAGCGACATAAGGCGTGAACTCTTCGAAACCCATGAGATTGAGTCCGACCTTATAGAATACGACGATTTCATCCATATCGAATACGGGAGAATGATAAATATAGTCAGCGTAAACAAAGCGGCAATATATTTCGTTCTGAGAGCAAAAGGTACGGTATGAAATGCGCTCCCGTTAAAGATATCGAATGGGTGATCTTTGAAGCCCGATCCCGAAGGAGATTTGGCTCTTCCCAGCGCCTCACAAAGGAGGGCGAAGCGGGGAAGTGCGTAAGGAACACCTGTCTGTCGATCCCGAGGAGGATTTGGCTCTTCAATCGCCTCACGAAGGAGAACAAGCGGGGATACAAGCGCATATATGTCACGAGAATATGATGGCTGGCGCCCACAGAAAGAAGGGCGTGCATTCAGCGCGCGTCGCGAGTTGATCGACTCCTCGAAGCGTGATCTTCCGATGACATGGAAGCTGCAAAAATATGATGAAAGGTGGATCTGCAGCTGAAAATGCGGCAAATATAGCATCAAAAGTCCCGTTTGGTGGTCATGGTCTATCAATCATGACTAGAGCATCAGCGGGCATGTCCTAAGAACAGCGGACGACGCACCCGTCCAGGGGTGCCTGGTGGCGAGCGGGCTCGATAGCGGGCACCGGTCGCGACAAGCACGGCCCAGCGGTAGCTCGGTCGCGACCGGCCCAGCTGACGGCTTTCGGTCGCGGCCAGAGCCGGCTGGCCGGCAGCCCCGCTGGCAGCCGCACGGCGCCGCCGCCGTGGCCGCCCGGCCCGACGCATGCAGCGTCGCGCCACCCGTGGCCGCTGGCGCCACCTATTCATGCCACGGCCAGTTTCTTCTCCTCCCATGCATGCATGCAACAAAAAAAGAGAGAAAAGAAAAGAGGAAGGAGAATAAAACCCTCATCATACCTCGTTGTTGAGAGAAGATGAGAGCGACCGCAGTAGGGAAGAAAATGAAAGAAAAAGTGCATAGAAGGGGGCGGCCTAGGTCAAGAGGAAGGAGGGTTTATGGGTATTTATAACAATCCCATGGACCCAATTCTCTTTGAATAAGGAGTCCTATTTGTGATGGGTAGAAATTCTAGTGGAGCCCAATTGGATATCTAAAAGGAATCCAAAAGCGACCCGATAATTTATCCATCCTCTTTCTAAATATTTGGAAAGATTTTGGAGATGCTACCGGCTCAATTCTCCAAATATTCTTATGTGGGTCTAATCCTACTCCACAAAATTACAGTATAAGCGTTTTGAATTTGTCGAGAAGTTCAGGAAGAATAATCTCACAAGAAATATTCTTAGGGATAACTCAATCGTCGCGGATTGCATCGGCCGATCAGCATTAGCCCAATCCTACTCAACAAGGATTCACAGTATAAGCTGTTTCCCAATTTGTGAGAAGTTCCGAAGAGATATGTTTTCAAAAATATTCTTAGGGATAACTTCGATCGTCTTGGATGCATCGGCCGAGATCAGCGTTGCCCAATCCTACTCAACTAGGATTACGGTATAAGCTTGTTTCCAAATTGTCGAGGAGTTCACGGAGAATAAACCCATATTCTTAAGGATAACTTCGATAACCCTTATTTCCTTCCACCATAATATCCAAGAGAGAATAATCGTGGTGAAAGTCATGTTGACAGGACCGTGTCTAGTCGGAGGAACTTCTCCCACTATGAATAATCATATCCCAACAAAGGCCAAGCGTCCTTTCGCCGTGAAGGCCGACCGCGATGGTTGAAAGCCAAATGTTCTCTTGTTTAGACAAGGAATCCTTGGAGGATATCTCCATGAAAAGATTAGTCCTCATTTGTGGTTAAACCAACAACACTGCGTGATGATGGAAGAAATAGCCGGTAGGGTTATGAAATTCCATGTATTGACACAACCAGCGTGTAGTAGCCAACAGAGTTCGCCGACATACGGATAAGTCCAAAAGTCGATGGTTAATCAAACAACAACCAACCGACCACGAGTTACAAACAAAACTCACCCACCGACTTCAAATCAAGATTTTAACAAGTGATCGGACAATAAATGCAGCACCGTGATCTTATCGAAAATCCTACAAAAGAGGATAATGCAGCGAAAGAATCGAAGACTTGAAGCTATCTTTGGGACCCTCGGTAGGCGAAGTAGGAACCATCAAAAGCATCGGACTCATCAAGAATCGAGGCCGAGGCGGCTTTGGAGGGTATCTGTAGGCGTTGAAAAATACTTACAAGATCCCGAAACCAACTCATGGCGAAGTTCGGCGAATGACAACCCATCGAATGATCACGGACGTTGAATCGTTAAAGCGAACCCGGGCAAACCTGACGTCACAACACGGTTTAAGCCGGACTTGAGCAGGCGATCGGTTCAGGACCGTTGACGGAATGAACCAAGAGTTAGTCGGAACCAAATCAGATGGAACCTAAGTGGAGGGCCAAGAGTCGAGAATAGGCGGGGCCTAAGCGGGAAGGCCAGAAAGCGGCGGGAACAACAACTGGCACCTCGGCCAACTTGGCGAACCTCGCCTTTTGGCGAACCTCGCCATCTGGCGAGCCTGTATACTGGCGAACCTCACCTCGTCTTTTGGCGGACCTGCGCCATTTGGCGAACCTCGTGTTCACTTGGCGAAGCCTCGGCTTCGGTTTGGCGAACCTGCGTATACGGCGAACCTCGCCTTGGCGAGCGTCACGGTTTTGGCGAACCTCGACATTTGGCGAGCCTCGTGTTCACTTGGTGAAGCCTCAGCTCATTTGGGGAGCCTCGTGTTCACTTGGTGAAGCCTCAGCTCATTTGGCGAACCTCGGTTCCTTGGCGAACCTGTCTTTTGGCGGACCTGCGCCATTTGGCGAACCGTGTTCACTTGGTGAAGCCTCGGCTCATTTGGCGAACCTCGTCTTACGGCGAACCTCGCGGTTTGGTGAACCCGCCTTTTGGCGAACCTCGGTTCCTTTTGGCGAACCTCGGTTCCTTGCGAACCTGCGCCTTTGGCGAACCTGCCTTACGCGAACCTAAGCCTTTGGCGAACCTCGCCTTTTGGCGAACCTCGCCTTTTTATTAAACCTGCGCCATTTAGCGAGCCTCGTGTTAAGCAGCGAAGCCTCGTTCATTTTGGCGGTTCCTTTTAGCGAACCTCGAACCTGCGTTATTCGTTGAACCTCGTCTTGAGGCACCTTAGCAAATCGGTAGGGCACCTCGGGCAACTTAGCGAGGCACCTCGGCTGGTTAGCCGAGGTACCTCGGCTAACTTGCCGAGGCACCTGCGGACTGACCAAGCCCGACTTGTATAAATGGGAGGCTGGGAGGTTTTAAGGAATTTGAGGATTTTTGGGAGATCTTTTGAGAAAAAGCTTGGACTTTGCGGATTCCGGTACTTGGCCGAACACAAACCTAGTCGACGTCGGATCTGGCCAAAGGTAAATGAATTGGGTCGAACTCTGAGATACCCTCTAGATTAAGCTTCTTAATCTCGGGGATAATGTGATTTCTCTAGTAGATCTCACCCGCTCGTGATCCTCTCGCCGTGAGTCACGATCCCTTGGCGATCCTCTCATTAAGTGAGTGTGATCCCCTCGAACCGTTTCCTTAGTGAAGCGAGCCCCTCGTCTGTAGTTCGGAGCAGGTTTCTACGGATGAATTGCTTGGCGGTGGTCCACGGACACAAAAGTCCCGACACGGGCAAAGAACCCGCATGGCGAGGATCCGATATAGCGAGAGATCCTCGTGTTTGTTCATCTGAGGAAGAAGTTGTAATTTTTGTTTCCATTATGCGCCTTAAAATAAAAGGCATTTCTTTTAAATTTTGTTGTAGGCCAAAGAGGCATAGCGAATTCAAGGACAATGAATAACAAACCGACTTTTACGAACACTCTTCCTCCAGGGATAAGAATCGCGAGCTGCGGCCACGGCGACCTCGATGGGTGGCTCCGGCGTAGTGCGCCGACTTGTTCGCGGTAAAAGTCGGTTTGATTGTCATTGATTTGGCTGTTACAAACCCGATCGCTGAAACAAATTCAAAGAAAAATATCGCCTTTTATAAGGCTTACAATAAAAGATTACAACTTTTCTGGGTGAACAAACCACGAGGATCTCATTATATCAGATCGCTTGCGTGGGATCTTAGTGAACTTTTTGTCCGTGGCCCAGCAATCAAGTGAATCTAGATCTGAGAGATCTGCGAATCAGGAGTGCTTATTTCCGAAGGAAATAAGGCGGCGGGGATCAACTCACGAAGGAGGTGATGTGGGGCCGGAGAAATCTACTAGGAGAAATCCTGCCTTGAGACTAAGACGAAGCTTAGCCTAGAGGGTAAATCCATAAACTTGACCTGACCGGCGTGGGCTGAGTGGATCCTCAATTGCCCAAAGTGCGCTCAAAGGAGCCTGAGCTGCCGCTCAAGAATCGCTGGAAGCTCTCTCAAAGTCGCTTTTTCTCCAAAAGATCTCGAGAAATTCCAAAAGCTTCGCCTAATGGCTACTCACGCCATGCAAAATTAGGAAAGCGGGTTAGCGTGCCCACTACTTAATCAGCGTGGTAAATTGGGGATTCGGTAGAGGCGGCGTCGAGCCTCATCGAATACGAGCTTGAGCTTCTTGAACTTCTTTGCCTCGGCAAATCTTGATTACATAACGAGGTCCGCTACTTGGATGAACCCACTATATGACTAGTTTATTTGTTTGGGCGAACTTGATCGAATGCATTTATGCATTTTGGTTGGATACGAGCCCATTTGTTGTGGCGAACCTCATATGAAAGTCGAGCTTAAGCTAAGTGGCGAACCTCGCCTTAAGATTAAAGTCGGTTTCAGGGCGAATGTCGAGCCGCTCCTCTTGTGAACCTTGGATGAAAGTGGAAATCAGCATTGTGTGGCGAACCGTCCGGACCTGTTATAGGCGACCGTTAGACCCTTGTTGTGGCGAACCTCATCACATGACTGTTGAGCTTCATTTCGTCGCGAACCTCGTGTTAGCTCGAACTCCGCTCCACATGCGAACCTGCGTATTGAGGTCGAGCCTGCGTCTCTTGAGCAAGTCTCGTTTTAAAGTTTGCATGGTCTAGCCTCGTCAAATTTTTGATGTTGTGAGCCTCGTCAAACTTTGATCTTGTAGGCGAGCCTCGTCAAACTTTGATCTTGGTGAGCCTCGTCCAACTTTGATGGGGAACCTCGTCAAACTTTGACATTGTGGAGAGCCTCGGTTGAATGTCGAGACTTCTGCGGGCGAACCTCGGTTACTGTCGAGACTCTTCTGCGTAAGGCGAACCTCGGTTACTGTTGAGGATCACGGCGTAGCGAACCTCGATTAATTTGAGGCTCACTTCTTTGCTTGGCGAACCTCGTGCGGATGAAGGTTTAAACTTGCTTGGCGAACCTCGGTGAATGGAAACTTTCTGCTTGGCGAACTTCCTCATATGCTACGAAGAACAGTCGTAACTTTCAAACCGTGCGTCGAATTGGGCGAATTATATATGAATCGACTATCTCGGCGAGGCGAATAACCAAACCTCGAAGGGTTGGTTTGCTCTGTCATTTGCCAATTCCTTCGGTTTGAGATATCGGCACTTTGTAAAGTCAAGCATTGGTGAACTTAACCTTTAGTGAGAGATCGGGCGAGGGCGATAGTATGATACTCCGCAGTGAAACCGGATCAACTTGGATTCGGTTGACTTAGGCGTAATTATTACACCCAGCGAGTTTTGGTCGCTGGCCGGTTAGCGGGCGAGGGTCAAGGGCAGGCCACGAAAAAATTCTTCTACTCGGTCCTTGAGGCCTTTGACTTCTTCTTGACGGGATGGATTATGGCTCACGACCACGGCGGTCGACTTGAGACCGTTGGCTCTATTAATTACGCCCGGCTTGTTCGCGGTAAAAGTCGGTTTGATTGTCATTGATTTGAGCTATTACAAACTTGATCGCTGAAACAAATTCAAAGAAAAAATAAGCCTTTTATAAGGCTTACAATGAAAATAAAAAGATTACTTTTTCTGGGTGAACAAACCACGAGGATCTGTTATATCGAGATCACCGGCGTCGAGTTCTTTGCTGTCTGGGGACTTTTTATGTCCGTGGACGCCAGCGCAATCGATCCAGTGGAGATCTAGATCTGAGATCTGCGAATGCAGGTGCTTATTTCACGAAGGAAATAAGGCAGCCGGAGGATCAACTCACGAAGGAGGTGTCCGGCCGGAGATGAAATCTACTAGGAGAAATCCTGCGCTTCGCCACGAGACTAAAACGAAGCTTAGCCTGGGAGTAAATCATAAACTTGACCTAGACCGTGGACTCGTGGATCCTCAATTGCCCAAAGTCGGCTCAAAGCCCACGAGCTGCGCTCAAGAATCCTGGAAGCTCTCTCAAAGTCCGCTTTTCTCAAAAGATCTCGGACCAAAATCCTCCCCGACTCTCGAAATTCCCCTATTTATACAAGTCGGGGACTTGTCTTTGTCGCGTCGGTGACTTCGGCCAAAGTGGTAGAGTGCCTCGGCAAGAGAGTAGAGGTGCCTCGGCTAACAGCGAGGTGCGCCAACTAAGTTGGTAGGAGTGCCTCGGCACGAGGTTCAAGCGAATCTGAGGTTGAGGTTCGCTAAAAGGAACGAGGCTGTAACGAATCTGAGGTTCGGTGAATGAGCCGAGGTTTGCCAGCGAGGCAAGCGTTAGCCAAAATGGCGAGGCTTAAGCCAAGTGAACCTGAGTTTCATAAATGGCGAGTTCATAAATAAAGGTCGCCAAATGGCGGGTTAATAAAATGAACCGAGCCATAAATGAACATAAGAGGCCATAAATAAAGCGAGGTTAGCGAGTTAGATCAAAAGCGAGGTTCGATCAAAATGAGCAGGGACTTCACCAAGTGAACGAGGCTCAATGGCGGAGGTCATAAAGCGAGTTAAGTCAAAAGCGAGGTTCCCACAAGGAACCGAGTTATGAGGTTATGCGAGTTAAGTCAAAAGGCGAGGTTAATAGCGAGTTCGCCAAAATCATTAAGTCAAAAGGAACAAAGGTTAACCAAAAAACCATGTTCGATTATGAGAGTCTGAAAGGATTATGAAGATTAATATTGAGGCTTAAAAGTGAACACGAGGCTCGCCGAATGAGTCCTGAGAAGTCACGACGTCCGTATCATTCGATGGGTTGTCATTGAGCTCCCGTCGAGTTGGTTTGGGGATCTTGTAAGTATTTTTAGCGCCTACAATCTTGACTGTTTGAAAGTTTCTAGGATTTTCTCTACTTGGGAGAGTTTTCATAGATAAGTCTATCGAAAAGGAGCAGGTTGTATACCTTTCTAGATTAGGCTCGGTTCTGACTAACTTCTTGGTCATCAGAAGGAGTGGTTTTATCAGAAGAAGTGTGTTGGATGGGCGAATGAGTTTGATCCGGAGGCATTCTGACTTGGTTATCTATCTGTTTCCCGGATCATAATGTATGGAATGCATTCACTTGAGATGGTTGGCTTGGACTTGATCTAGTGTTATTAGGATTGACAACAGGTTGACTTGGAAATTTTCCTCTCTCTTTCACTCACGGCATTGGCTAGTTGCCCAAGTTGGGTTTCTAACCTCGCGATGGCTTGAGTGTTCGAGTTGAGCACTTGGCTGGTTGTTTGCATGAAGGAATTCAGAGTATTGGATGATTGGGTCAACATGTTGGTGGTTTGTGTAGAAGCTTTAATCATAGCCTCTAAACCCTTTTCTAAAACACTAAGGCGTTTGTCATGATCGAACTTCGGAGGATTCTGGTTTGATGATGATGATGCTTTGGTTTGGAAAAGACAAATTACATTGTTGAAAATAATTTGGTAAGTTGAATGGGCTGTTTCCTCTAGAAAATTATTGATTTGAAGTGGGAGTGAAGTTTTGATTTCGAGTAATAACCACGATTCCATGCAAAATTAGGATGATTTCTCCATCCACGATTGTAGGTTGGAGAAAGCAGATCATTTCTAGGACGGAATCGGCGTTCATCTGTTCTAGTGGTTGAGTGCTTTCTAAGAGGGACATTTCTCTAAAATATGGGTGAAGAAAGGCAGTTATGACAACTGAGGCGAGAAACTTGATTGATTTGAGATGGAGATCGTTCTTTGATTTCCAAGGCTTCTAACCTACATGAAGATTGTAGCCATCTTTGCTTGAGGCTATGTTTGACTCTAAGGAAAGACCACTAGGTTTGGTTGGGGGCGATGAAACTCTTTCATCACGGTGTCCCCATTGCATGATTTTTGAGATAAATTTTCTAAAAATCCCGGGCTTCATCGATATTTTTTTTCATGAAATCCCTTTGACACATCGATTCTAAGAAAGTTTTTGAAGAATAATCCAATCCTTCATAGATAATTTGGCGTAGTCGCCATTTCTCTGACCATGGTGTGGACATTGGATAAGAAGATCCTTAAATTTGTCAAAATACTTTCAAAAAGGCTCCCCCGGGATAATTTTAAAATTCATGATGTTGTTTCTAAGCTTAACCATTTTGTGGCTAGGGAAAAAAATTTTCAGAAAAATGGTGACAAATTCACCCCAAGTTGAGATAGAATCGTGGGTAAGCTATCTGACCATTTCTTAGATTTGTCCTTAAGAGCAAAAGAAATAAATCGAAGCTTGATGCATCCTCGGATAAGTCCCTCATTTTAATCATAAGGCAAACTTCTTTAAATTTGGAGATAAAATTTATCGTCTTGATTCAACTCCTAAATATTTTGGAAGCATGTTTATGAAATGTGGTCTAAGCTCAAAATTAGTTCCATTGACATGGAAGCTTAATGCAAGAAGGGATTGCATTCCTAGTTGGATAACACACATCTTGAAGGATGGGTGGATTAAGATTAACATTTCTTCAAAAATTAGTTCAAAATGGATTAAGCAATTGGTATTATCCTAATCCAAACTTGCATACACCAAAATAAATTTTTTATAATAATTTTTTTCTAAGAAAAACAAAAGTTAGTTTTTATTATATAAGAGGAAAAACTAAAAGATTAAAAGATGATGAGAGAAAAAAAGGAGAAAGATAAAGGAAAAACCTAACTAAAACAAATCAATACAATCACTTGTATCAATCACTTTAAATTCTAGGGTTGAGCCTAGAATTAACTAGACCAACTCCTAACCAAAACTCATTTAGTGAAAAGATCAAAGTTTACTTTTCAGTTCCAGGTAAGGATAGTACTAGAGGAGATCAAAGATCAATTAAGTACATGGTTCCTTGCGGGGCTTTTAACCCTAAACCTTGCCTTAGACACCAACTAATTCAAGTAAACTTGAACCGGTTCACTAAGAATTTCTTGTTCCTTAATGAGCTTTCGAATCCTTAGGGGCCAACGTCTAATGAGTTTTAAAAGACTTGGATTTGTGTAGTGAGGAATTAGTGATTTGTGGGCTAAGGAAAGGGTAATGAAATCCCTCACCTTATCTTGATTAAAGGGTTTTGCCCTTAAGAAGATTTTCAAGTGAGTGTCAAATCAAGATGCTCAAATCACTTTAGTGAATTTCTACTATTATATGCAATGCAATCCTAGAAATTAAAAGCAACTTAAAAGGATGAAAAAAATCTTTTATTTTAATTAAGGTCAACAATCAAACAAATGTGAGAAAGAGCTCTTGTTTGAATTTATTATCTTGTTAGCAAATGTCAAAGTGAAGGGTGAATTTTTATTATGGTTGACAAAAGTAAAATATTTTTTTCTTTTTGATCCTAATTGTCTCTAATTGTGAGAAACTAACTAAAAGGAGGAATTGAAAAGACTAGAAAGAGGAGTTACCCGCAAAAGCATCCAAGCCTCTTTGAAGGCAATTCTTCAATCTTCAATCTTCAACCTTTAATCTTCAAGTTCCAAGTGGTTCCTTCACAAGAAAACACACAAATTAAAGAACCAAAATAAAAAAATCCTACTTATAAACACCGTTCCCGACAATGGTAAAAACTTGATAGGTAAATAAATATGAACCTAAGTTACAAGTATATAACTATCAAGTTATAGTATAAAAGTTATCGATCCGAGGAAAGTGTTGTAGGAATTAATCAAAATTGGTTTTATATTGTGTGTGTGACAATTAGGAGTGTGATAAAAAATGGTGGTTGTGGAGAGATAAAGAGGTTGTGAATATATGCAAATAAAAGCAAAATGAGATTGAGAGGGAGAAAGAAATAAAGGAAAATAAAATCAAGAAATAAATAAAGAAAAATCAAGAATAAAGAGGAAAATCAAAAAGTAAAAGATGAAAGATTCAATTAAAGATATGAGGAATCTAAAATTGAATCCACTAGCTAATCTCACTTATAAAATATGATCTATTCTCTTATTATCATATTTTACTTTAGATTTATTAAGCATAGACTATCAAACCACTTAAGGAAAGCATAACCTATCAAATTATCATCCAAGTAAAACTAATACTCATGAAAAGAACAACAACTAAATAGTAATTCTAGAATTCATAAACATAACCTATCAAACCACTCAAGATAAGCATAGATTATCAAATTCTTCTTCTACCAATTAGTTCTCTAGTTAATTACCCTAAACATAATCATTTTAAGCTCAAGAGAATAATTCACAAATTGTAAAAGAAATTAAACTAGTTTCATATAATTCTAGAATTCCTACAAGATTTTAGTTCCACATTATTGAAACAAAATAAAAACTAGAGAGTAAGAAGAAGTAATTAATTAGAAAAAGAAAAATAAAAATAAAGAAGTAAAAATCTAAACTATGAACATAAAAATAAATCTAAATTACAAAAGTAAAAGAGCATAAAAGTAAATCTAACTATGCAAGAAGATAAATCTATACTACAAAATAAAAATGCAAGAAAGTAATGTAAGAAAGTAAAGACATGAAAGTAAATCTACTCTACAAAGCATCAAAATAAATCTACTCTACTAAAAGGAAAAGAAAAGAAAAATACTACAAAGAAAATAAAAGTTAAAAGAGAAAACTTACATTCTAAGAGGGTTTTAGCCTCTTGAAGAAGGCAAATCTTAGTTTTGATCTTCATCTTCAGCTCATCTTCATCTTCTTGATCAAATAAAGAGAAGAAAAGAAAAATATGAAGAGATGAAAAAAATTCTTTTATTAATTGCAACAAAAAGTTATAAATTTAGAAGGTCTTCTTAATTAAGAGTAACCCACCTCTCCAAATGGAGTTTTTATAAAATTTTTCACACTCAAACCCCTCACTCTACTCCTCTATTTATAGCCTACAATAATAAAAGAGAACCCTTGGATGAAACTTGGCCACAAATGAATTAAAATCCAGCCACAAATCTGTAACTGCCGTTGACTAATCGGTTGGCCAATCGGTTGGCCGACTGATTGGTTAGCGGCTAATTGGTTTTTTCGTTGAATTCTTGACCCGATTTCTTCATGGATCCTTATCTCTTCTTGGGCCTTCTTATGTCTTCTTATTTGGGCTTCAATAAACGGTAAAAAATCAGAGAGTTTGAGTTTTTTGGGCTTTTATTCATTATTTCTTCATTAACCTGTAAATTAAGATAAAGCGCGTTTATTAGTGACATTTTTATTTAAATGGAATAGATAATGAGGGTATTAAATACAATAAAAATGTGATTATCAATGTGTGTGTGTGTGTGTGTGTGTATATATATATATATATATATATATATATATATATATATATATATATATATATATATATATATATATATATATATATATATATATATATATAGCTCACACTACAAACACATTACAATCAATATCGCACAAGAAGTATCATATAAGGAATGAAAAGTACGCATGACATAGATGGAAACTAGACTTCCTCTTTACAGGATGCTAGAGGAAAGTGACTTGACACGACAAGGAAAAGTAAAAAGACGCAACTACAAGGACTAAAAGTAAGTAATCCTAATGTCCGTGAGTGAGCAGACTCAAACTCGTCCTTAGAAGCACCGTGAGTCCTCCGTGGCGATGAAGCCCAGTGCACAAGCCATAGTAGCAGAGCCATACATACGGTCATATCGGGCCACCTCAAGAGCAGCATCCATTAAGGTAGCCACATCGTGGACCGCTTGACGAAGCACTATCATGACCCTATGAACGATAAGGATGGATCACCTCCATGCCGTCTGAGATCGCTAAACGGCGATCACATCCGTAAAAGGTTCCCGGATACGACCTAGAAAAGTGTCATCACTCATGGAGCCTCGAGAATAACTAGAGGAGGCTCAACCTTAGGAACATGAACATGAGGAGAAGGTGGATCAGCCGCCTTGGCCGTGTGTTGACGACCGACATCCATAAGACTAATATTCCTACCAGTGAAGTTGACCGGGCACTGACTCATAGCAACGCCATCAAAAGGGAACTACTTTGCCGTGAGAAGAGCCATGATCAAGCAGCCACAAATTGGTACTGCAAGGAGATGAAGATGTGGGTGAGGTAGTGGAACAACTATCTCGGAAGATTGACGTTAAACCGAGCATGAAGGAGAGCCACCAAGAGATGAGCTTGGTGAGTAATATCATTGTGACCGCCCGCCTTCGTAAATATGTTCACCATCACAATGCCAGTGATGATTCAAGCGTCATGATTGAGAGAACCCATCTTCTTGGATACCTAGTTTGCCTCGGCATCCTCCTCAAGAATCAATCTATAAGCCGCGTTGATATTGAGATTGTACCCCCGATATGTTAAAACCTTCATTTGGAGCCCTCGTAGCTCAAGACAAATCCTCGATAGATATACGAATATCTCTACAAAACACCCGAGTCATGAACCACGCATCATTGATGCTATGGATGTTGCGTATAAATTCATGCATTGCCTCGGGATAAATCGATCCCTTCATCTTCACGAAGTTGATTCATCCTTCGTGGGAGAACATGTGATAGAGCTCCAAGTTCTCCCTGATAGTATGGAAGTCCATGGTATAACCTGATAGCAGCGTCTTCATTGACAAACGATTGTAGAGTGATCATTACATTTTATTGCACTTTTATACCCTCATTGTTTATTTTATTTTGAATAAAATATCTGCTAATAAAGTGTTTTTTATATCAATTTGTAGGTAATAAAAGATTAATGAATAAGAGCCTAAAAGAACTCAAACTCTCTCATTTATCAACCTTTTATTGAAGCTTAAGATCAAACCAAGCAGCCTATAGAAGCCCTACACAAAAGAGCCCAAGAATTTCAACCAAAAATTCGAAACAAAGAAGCATTGATGCATGTGTTGATACTTATATTAATAATAGTATTGGTACCAATATCGATAGCAGTATCGAGACCCATGTCGATATTAGTATCGATACCCAGCAAACAGTTACAGATTAAATGCTAAAATTGTGTAACTTGGGGGTTAAATTTGATCTAAGGGCTAATATTGATTTGAGTACTCTATAATTAAGGACAGAGTGAGGGTTTGGGAGTGTCAAAAGTTTTATAAAAACTCTATTTGGAGAGGAGGGTTACTCTTAACTAAGAAGACCTTCCAAAATTATAAATATTTATTTACAATAAATAAAAAATTTCCTCAATTTAATTTTTCTTTTCTTCTTCTCTATTGATAAAGATGAGGATTTGCCTTCAATGGGCTAACCCCTTGCAATGTAAGTTTTATTTTTCCTTTTATTGTCATATTTTAGAATTGCATGTTTTAGAATTTTAGTTTCTTATTTTTATTTTTATGTTGGTAGATTAGATTTCTTTCATACTTTGTAGTGTAGATTTACTTTCATGCTCTTTTATTTTTTAGTTACATTCCTTTATGCTCATAGTATAGATTTTTAGTTCCTTGTCATTTTTCTTATTTTGTAGTTAGTTTTATTTTCTTTATTTTCTTTAGTTTTTATTTTCTTTATTTTCTTACTTATAGTTTAGATCTATTTCTTGTTCTTTTATGATTTCTAATATAGATTTTATTTCCTTATTTTTATTTTGTAAAATGAGTAACTAATTCTTGTAGGAATTCTAGAATTGTATGAAACTAGTTTAATTTTTTTATGATTTATGGATTGCTCTCTTTGTGCATAGCATGATCATGCTAGGATAATCAACTAGAGAACTAATTGGTAAAAGAAGAATTTGATAATCTATACTTATCTTGAGTGGTTTGATATGTTATGCTTATGAATTCTAGAATTATTATCTAGTTGTTTATTCTTTTCGTGAATTAGAATTTTGCTTGGATGATAATTTGATAGATTATATTTTTATTTAGTAGTTTGATAATCTATGCTTAGTAAATCTAAAGTAAAATACGATGAAAAGTATTAATGCGAATCTAAAGAAATTCGAGCGGGGCCAGCCTCGGGGGATTGGCGAGTATTTGACTTGTGGCGAGGCGGTTAAAGTTGCTCAAATTGGCGGGATATCCGGAGATTAAACTCCTTGAGCTTGGCGGGGAAAAGGTCTACTGCGGAAGAAATGGCTCAATACGAGAAGAGGGCCGTCAGCGAATAACCAAGGTCATACTCCTTTCCGAGCGAAGCTTATCT
>WHSE01000272.1:0-7500 GCA_012295165.1 Asparagus setaceus
GAAGATTATTATTGAGACTAAGATTTTCTTTGCTCTCTTTCTTTTAATCTCGCACATGATGAGTTTTATGATTGTTATTTCTATGGCTTGTTATTCAAACATGAGTGAGTAATCTCTTTATTCTAGGGTTGGGTGAAGCCCAGCGACATGATTATCAAATAATATTTTGATCTTTTCTTGAATTTATGAATGTCAATGACTCTTGTTTCATTCTAGTGTGATTTATGCTTGTAAATTTTGTTGGCCACTTATTTACATGATTTAGATATTAGGAAGAACCAAGAGGTGAAGTTATAATATCGAACTCTAGAATAGAACACGAAATTCTAAATCACGAGTAGATTTAGGTTTCTTGAGGAGTTTTAAAATTATCATCGCTCTTAATGGGTTGAATAAATTCAATTACCATGAGAATAGGGATTGATTAGTTCCGTTATTATACTTGAGAGAAGATAATAATTAAATTAGGATAATTCCTACAAGAGTGGATATTCAAATTTGAGAGAGGATCATTACTTAAACATGATAATCATCGTTGTGGTGGATCGATTCTAGAATTCTTCATCATTTGATTTCTTCCAAGGTTTATTCATTTTAGCTTATTTCATTATTTCATTCTAATTTATTAGGTACATCGATTTTCCTAGATAGTTAGTTTGTGAACAATTGGTAGTTAACATCAAGTCCTCGTGTGATCGACTTGCGTTACTTCTGCTACAACTATGCCGTGCACTTGTGTAAAACATCACATCGAGAGAGCAATCCATAAATCATAAAAGAAATTATACCAATTTCATACAACTCTAGATTTCCTAAAGAGATTAGTTACTTATTTTGCAAAATAAAAATAAGAAAATAAAATCTACACCAATAAGCATAAAAGAACAAGAAGTAAATCTAAACTACAAGCAAAATAGAAACTAACTAAAAACAAGAAAAAAATAAAAAAAATCTACACTATAGGCATGAAGGAAATCTACACTACAAATTAAAAGCAAAATAAAACTAACTACAAGGCAAGAAATTAGAAAAGAAATTCTACAAAACATAAAAAGAACAATGGAAAATCTAAAGCGCAAAACAATAAAAGAGCATGAAAATAAATCTACACTACAAAGCATAAAATAAATCTATACTACAAAGTAATAAATTTAATCTACCAAACATGCAATAAAAATAAGAAAATAAAATTCTAAAACATGCAATTCTAAAATAATAAAAAGAAAAATAAAATTTACAAGGGGTTGGCTTCTTGAAGGTAAATTTTCATCTTCATTATCAAAGAAGGAAAAAAATTTTAAAAGGAGAATTTTTATTTATTTATTACAAATAAAAATTTATAATTTTGGAAGGTCTTCTTAATTAAGAGTAATCATCCTCTCTAAATAAAGTTTATAAAATTTTTACTCCCAAACACCTCACTCTCTATCCCTATTTATAGCCTCACCAATCAACAAGAGCCATTGGATCATGCTTTAAGAACATCAAAATCAACCATTGATTAAATTATGTTACAATCTAATCGATGGGCTAATCAATGAGCTCATCGATGAGTCCATCGATTAGTTTGTAGCAATTGTAACAAACTTTAGTGACTTTGTTGACTTCACCTTCATGGGCTTTTGGGCTTCTTGGCTAGATCTTGGACTTCAATAAAAGGTTAAAAATGAGAGAATTTGGTTCTTTTGGGCTCTTATTTATTAATTTTCTATTAACTGCAAATTAAGATAAAAATCATTATTAGTCAATATATTTATTCAAGTAAAATAGATAATGAGGTTACAAAAGTGTAATAAAATGTGATGATCAGCCCATATGTCTAGTTTTACTTAGAAACAAGGAGGATCGATCACCTCGAACTTCTCATTTTCAAGATCGAGCGCTAGTATGCCATTCGTTGGGGAGCATGAAACCGATCATGAAGTAGGCGACTCCACTGATGGAGACAGGGGTAGCCGAGGTTTTGATAGGGCGTGGTGGATCCTCATGGATAACTCTCCAAGAGTATCTTTTCCTAAATGAAAGACTTCCATTCCCGAGTTATAGGCCATCTTTTAGAATCAAGGAATCGATAGAAATATCGAGGCACTCTATAGCATTTGTTACGTATAATATAGCTGAATCGAGCTCTCTGCTTACCTTTATAGATGCCCTCTGGTAAAGTTGTGATCTCTCTGGTACTTGGATTACAGACATGCAAATTAGTCTTCGTGAGCAATAATAAATGGCTATCGACATGTTGAGCGTGTATTGTAAATTTTTGAACCTTGGGAAATTCCTTTTTGATCATTAGGTCTGCCCACTGCCAAGATATTCTATAAGCGTAGAATTCAATTTTCATGGCTCGCTGATTACAAGAAGACATGGTCACAAACTGAGGCTTCTTCCTCAAAAATCATACTGCTTTTTCATGATATAGGGATCGGAGGATATCAAGTCATGCCACAACTTACAAACGCATTTAAACCTCACAAGATTTCTCGCTGGAAGTCTTGATAGTATTTCAATAGCCACGTTACCTTCAGTCATGGATATTTTCATGCTCCTCTTTCTCTTGATCCTCAAGCACTAAAACTCCAGGCGCAATAGAATTTTCTCTATGTAGATAGAGGGAAAAAAGATGATTAAACCCAAGAAAGCGAAGCAGAAAGGTATATATATATATATATATATATATATATATATATATATATATACACACCTGCACACACACCTAAGGAGCCACCTTAGGTTGCATCTAAGGATGCACCTTCAAAATTACATTGAATTTAAGGATCGCTCGATGCATGGATTGGGCTATTCAATGGACGATCCACTCATCATGATCTAAATATCTTAAAACATCTATAAAACAAAAATCATGATGTTTCAATACTTCTAACACATATTTTTCATTGTCACTTTAGTTGTATTATCATTAAAACCGTTAATTTTACAATCACTTGATGCATGAGTAACTACAACCCAATATACCTAATTTTTATTTATCATGCATCCAAAATATATAGATCAAAATGAGCGGAGTGGATCAAGTAGATTGATTACATATAATATAATTTTAAAGGTGCATCCTTAGATGCAACCTAAGGAACCTCCTAAGGTACATATTTCCCATATATATATATATATATATATATATATATATATATATATATATATATATATATATATATATATATATATATATATATATATATATATATATATATATATATATATATAGAACAAGGCTCCTATGAACTTAAGTTCATAAAATTTTTACTCCCAAACACCTCACTCTCTATCCTATTTATAGCCCTCTGCAATCAACAAGAGCCATTGGATCATGCTTTAGAACATCAAAATCAACCATTGATTAAATTATGTTACAATCTAATCGATGGGCTAATCAATGAGCTCATCGATGAGTCCATCGATTAGTTTGTAGCAAAATTGTAACAAACTTTAGTGACTTTGTTGACTTCACCTTCATGGGCTTTTGGGCTTCTTGGCTAGATCTTGGACTTCATAAAAGGTTAAAATTGAGAGAATTTGGTTCTTTTGGGCTCTTATTTATTAATTTTCTATTAACTGCAAATTAAGATAAAAATCATTATTAGTCAATATATTTATTCAAGTAAAATAGATAATGAGGTTACAAAAGTGTAATAAAATGTGATGATCAGCCCATATGTCTAGTTTTACTTAGAAACAAGGAGGATCGATCACCTCGAACTTCTCATTTTCAAGATCGAGCAGCTAGTATGCCATTAGTTAGGGGAGCATGAAACCGATCATGAAGTAGGCGACTCCACTGATGGAGACAGGGGTAGCCGAGGTTTTGATAGGGCGTGGTGGATCCTCATGGATAACTCTCCAAGAGTATCTTTTCCTAAATGAAAGACTTCCATTCCCGAGTTATAGGCCATCTTTTTAGAATCAAGGAATCGATAGAAATATCGAGGCACTCTATAGCATTTGTTACGTATAATATAGCTGAATCGAGCTCTCTGCTTACCTTTATAGATGCCCTCTGGTAAAGTTGTGATCTCTCTGGTACTTGGATTACAGACATGCAAATTAGTCTTCGTGAGCAATAATAAATGGCTATCGACATGTTGAGCGTGTATTGTAAATTTTTGAACCTTGGGAAATTCCTTTTTGATCATTAGGTCTGCCCACTGCCAAGATATTCTATAAGCGTAGAATTCAATTTTCATGGCTCGCTGATTACAAGAGAGACATGGTCACAAACTGAGGCTTCTTCCTCAAAAATCATACTGCTTTTTCATGATGATATAGGGATCGGAGGATATCAAGTCATGCCACAACTTACAAACGCATTTAAACCTCACAAGATTTCTCGCTGGAAGTCTTGATAGTATTTCAATAGCCACGTTACCTTCAGTCATGGATATTTTCATGCTCCTCTTTCTCTTGATCCTCAAGCACTAAAACTCCAGGCGCAATAGAATTTTCTCTATGTAGATAGGGGAAAAAAAAGATGATTAAACCCAAAGCGAAGCGGAGGGTATATATATATATATATATATATATATATATATATATATATATATACACACACCTTTTACAGGAGCCACCTTAGGTTGCATCTAAGGATGCACCTTCAAAATTACATTGAATTTAAGGATCGTATCTCTGCATGGATTGGGCTATTCAATGGGCGATCCACTCATCATGATCTAAATATCTTAAAACATCTATAAAACAAAAATCATGATGTTTCAATACTTCTAACACATATTTTTCATTGTCACTTTAGTTGTATTATCGTAAAACCGTTAATTTTACAATCACTTGATGCATGAGTAACTACAACCCAATATACCTAATTTTTATTTATCATCATCCAAAATATATAGATCAAAATGAGCGGAGTGGATCAAGTAGATTGATTACATATAATATAATTTTAAAGTGCATCCTTAGATGCAACAAGCTCTCAAAGGTACATATTTCCCATATATATATATATATATATATATATATATATATATATATATATATATATATATATATATATATATATATATATATATATATATATATATATATATATATATATAAACAAGGAAATCCTATGAACTTAGGTTCATAATGAATAGTATTCTTGTGCTTTTTTATCCACTCATCTTGTCTTGAGATTTGTGATGCACAAATCTCAAAGTGGGCTTTATATCTTTCACGGATCCCAAAGCATGAGTGGTTAGAAAAGTTGGTGCACCATATTCATTATGAACTTAAGTTCATAGTATTTCTATTTATATATATATATATATATATATATATATATATATATATATATATATATATATATATATATATATATATGGGATTAAGGAATATGAAATTGCTTACCTCATTTAGTAAGTGGCTTCTGGCTCAACTGCATACACGCTCGATGGATGTGACATTTAGGTGGGCCAAATCTTATGTTAGTGGGTGGCTCAACTTCATATTCCTTTTTTCCATATATATATATATATATATATATATATATATATATATATATATATATATATATATATATATATATAAGCTAAAATACCATATTGGCATTTTAAATCGACCCTAAATGACAATAGAGCATTTTAAATAGCTCAGACTACAATAAGGCCTCGTAATTATTCAAAAGTGACAATAAGACCCATATTTTGGGACTCAGGCCAACTCCTCTCTCCTCCCAAGCTCCCCACACCTCCATGGTGACCTCCCTCTCCTCTCCTCCACGAACCCAAACCTATCAAATCCAACAATCAAAACCTCTGCCTTCACCCTCAACCTTTTCAACTCCTCCTGGAGCTCCAACTCCGC
Organism: Asparagus setaceus; assembly: GCA_012295165.1. Classification (NCBI taxonomy): domain Eukaryota; kingdom Viridiplantae; phylum Streptophyta; class Magnoliopsida; order Asparagales; family Asparagaceae; genus Asparagus; species Asparagus setaceus. The sequence continues at coordinate 5,815 of WHSE01000272.1, forward strand.
CTCGCCCTTGGCATGAAGCCATGAGAAAGATAGTCCACAACATCAAAAACCTGTAAAGCCAGAACCCGAACCCCAGCGAGAATTAGTTCAACAAGTCTTAGAGTTGAGAGAAGAGGAGAGTGTGAATGCCGTGAGAGGGTGGAGAGAAGAATGGTGGGGAGAAAGAAGGAGAAGTGGCGCAGTGAGTTAAAGAGGTTGAGGGTGAAGGCGAGATGTTTTGGTTGTTGGGTTTGATCGGTTTGGGTTCAAGGAGGGAGGGAGAGGGAGGCCATGGAGGTGTGGGGAGCTTGAAGGGAGGAGAGAGGAAGTTGGCGAGTTCGAAAATATGGGTCTTATTGTCACTTTTGAACAATTATGAGGCCTTATTGTAGTGAGCTATTTCAAATGCTTATTGTTTTATTTATTTAATTTATCACGATTTTAGTATATATATATATATATATATATATATATATATATATATATATATATATATATATATATGATTATGGAATATGAGCTGCATCATTTAGTAGTGAAATTTCTGCTCAACTGCTTGTAATCTACACTCGATGGATGTGACAACTAGGTGGGCCTAAATACTATACCATTAGTGGGTAGCTCAACTTCATATTCCTTTTTCCATATATATATATATATATATATATATATAAGGATTAAGGAATATGAGCTAACCTATCATTTAGTAAAGTGAGCTATCACTCACTACATATCTACATTCATGGATGTGACAACTATGTGGTACCAAAGACTATACAGTTAGTGGGTAGCTCATTTTACTAAAATGAGCCGCCACCTCATATTCCGTTTTTTCATATATATATATATATATATATATATATATATATATATATATATATATATATATATATATATATATATATATATATATAGAAAATCTCTATATAAACTTAATTGGATAGGGCACTTGTCCACCAACTTTTTATCCCTTCTTTATGCTTTGAGATTAGTGCTAGACATCAATGCTATCTTTGAGATTTGTGCATTCCTTTGTATCACATGCTAGCACAAATCTCAATACAAAATCTATGGATAAAAATTTGGACAAACCCTATCCACTTAAGTTTATAGAGCTTCTCTATATATATTATATTATACTTCCTTTAAAAGCACGAGTGTTAGAAAATCTTCGGTGACAAAATACCCTTGAAACTAAAATACTAATCCATAAACCTCAAATATCTAATCTCTTAGCTTCCGTTTAACTAACTTCCTATCAAAATCTAAACTCAAATACTAATCCATACAACTCAAATATGTAATCCCTTAGCTTCTGTTTAACTGACTGACTTTTGATGGATAAAATATCAAGGGATATGTAGCTTCCGTTTAACTAACTAACTTTTGATGGATGGAATTTCAAAATTAAAAATAATTATGATTTTGACGGACATATATCAAGGAAAGTGTCCTGATATAGAATAAAAATGTTGAAATATAAATGAGGTACAAACTAACACCTCAATACCGTTAAGGTGCCAACGAGATGTCATAGCAAAAGAATTAGCAGAGGAAATCAGAATCATCTTCTGTAAATTTAAATGAAACAATATAAAAGATTAAGAAACTCTTAATACCGAGCATTGACTAGCACTACGTTAAGGACATGTAACTCAATTCAACTACTGGAATCATGTGTCGTCAAAAGAAATATCAAGAATGTAC
>WHSE01000272.1:15000-31038 GCA_012295165.1 Asparagus setaceus
TTATTGGAGATTTAGTGAGAGTTGCAATATTTTGAGGGTTTAGTGGTATATGCCAAAATTATAGATGGTTTATTGAAATTTAGCCTTTATGAAAATAAGAAGCTTGACAATTTATTTTAGATTTTTATTTATTGATAGTTATAATTTGTTTAGAATTAACAAAGATTTGATTATTAAATTTTTATTTTTATGAATAGAATTTTTCTGGATAGAATTTGCTAATTATGGATATGAATAGTTTTAATTTGATGAGAATTCTTAGGAAGATAGAATTAGTTGTAAGCATGTCATGTTCTAATAGGATAGGAGGCACACATGGAATTGTTTTATTGGAAATTTGACACATGACACTTTTTGTACACATGACACTTTTGGTGCCTTTAGGGATAATTTGCCAATTTAACTTTATTATATAAAGGAGGATAAATCAACTAATCAAAATATTGTCAATTTTTTCTTGGAGGATATTTGGGTAATTTGATGTTAAATGGTAATGCTGTTAGGGGTATGTTAGAAAAAGTCTAGAGAGTTCATTTGAGACACCTAGGGGTGCAAGCGGTTAGGATCGTCGGATATGATACTCACCATATTTGTATCGCTTACCATTCCAGAATCTTACGACATATATAGATACAAATATTTCTCGGTAAAAAAGTATTATTACAAACCGTAAGTGACTTGAACAATTGGGAGGTTCCAATATGGCTCCCACTTTATTAATATATTAGCTATATCAAAAGCAAGATTAGATCTTATGATCATCAAAATTAACCTCAATTCATTTAATCCAATGCTTTAAATTATTGCATTTGCATGACCAACATATATTCAAATATTTGGATGTGGGATATGAATATTTCACTATATATCCTTATATGTAACCATCTCTTATCAAATATAGATATTAGTAATATATCCTATCCTAATAGATCAGTACAAATATTTCCTCGGATACTGATATTCTTTTGCACTCTTAGAGACACCCTAAACTTAGACGGTTTAATGGTAATTATTTACGGGTTTGGCAGAACAAACAGAAGCGGAGCTAGGTAGGTGCCCGTGGGGCCCTGGTCCCCTTGAAACTTTTTTTTTTTTCCGTATACATCCTTAAATTATGCATATTTTAAAATGACCTCTAAATTTCATTTGCAAAGTAATCTCCTAAATTATCAACTTTGAAAAATGGATACACCACATATTATAAAATAAATTTTTTGTTGGATATTATGAATAAATAGTTGATTATTTTGTTGATATTCTTATATTTCAGTTACAAATTAGTCTATCAAAGATAATATTTTATCAATTTGGATTGTATTTTTTCAATGTTGATGATTTTAGAGTAGTTTTATAAATACTAAGATTTGATAGTAGTTTTGTTGATATTGAGAATTGAGGAGTAGTTTGGCAAATGTAATGAGGGTGTATATACAAAACCAAAAGAACATCAAGGTTCTAGCGAGCATTTGGGTTTATAGATTTGGTGTCATTTTGCATTTTTCGTGAGCCTTCTTTTCACCTCATTTGCAAAGACCAAGCCGAATTTTATCCGTCGTATTGCCTCTGCCCTTATCCGCAATTAGAACTCATCATGGTTCGTTTTCTATCTTTTTTCATCTTTTAGTTTGGACTCCCCTTGTTGAATATCCTAACTCTGCCACTAGAAACAAACAAAGTTTATGGAATTTACCCTAATTCTTATACCTTTTTTATTGCTCTAATTCAGGAATACCATTTATTATGTGATCAAAGACATATATGTAGTTTCTACTCTTACCAAATAAGTAATACTGAATCCCCCTTGCACATGAAACATAACTTTCACATCTTCATCCGGCTCCAATCTAGCCAAATACCCTATAATAAGATAGATCCAATAATTCATCATCAGATGACAATGATATATGAAGTTCACATAACACGTGGTCAGACTAATGAAGGTTCTTCTCTTCTACCTAACCTTCAGGACAGTGGTTGAACTGTGAATAAGAATTGTCCATTCTGAATTCTAAGGTGGAAACACTTCTTGTTATCCATACCATTTCCTCTTTAAAAACGAGGGAGAAAATTCCTATAATGGGCCACATATAAAAATCATATAGAAAAGAATAAGAACATGAATGTATCAATACATAAATTTTAAAGTGGTAATTGTAATGAGAAACATATTGTTAATAATGCATTGCTACATATTCTAATTGATTGTATTGATTTGAACTTGATAGTTGGATATATGTTATGTTATTCTTCCTCCTTTTACACACACACACACACAAAAAAAAAAAAAAAAAATATATATATATATATATATATATATATATATATATATATATATATATATATATATATATATATATATATATTATATATAAAATATTATATGGGGAATTCCTATTGACATATAAGTTAATGGGTATCAATATGCCATTGAGATTCCCATCTAATGATGATGTCTCCACAGTCAATAAAGTAGGAGAGAGAATCTAACCATGTATAAATGGATATTATCTTATGTCATTGTATATGAGGAAATCATAATATGGCATATAATCTCATTAATATATATATATATATATATATATATATATATATATATATATATATATATATATATATATATATATATATATATATATATATATATATATATATATATATATATATATATGAGTTTCTATGAACCTCTTAAGTGGATAAGAAAAGTTATTACTTAACTTTTATCCATCCATCTTCTTTTGAGATGTGGCGTGAACAAATAAAAAATTGCATTCATATCTTGCATGGATCCCGAGGAAAATGGATGGAGAAGAAGTTGGGTGGACAACTTCTCTTATCCACTTAAGTGGATCAAAGTTCATCACCATATATATATATATATATATATATATATATATATATATATATATATATATCAAAATATTCTCGTTGAGGAATATAATTCCTCAAAAATCATGGAACAAAATATTCTAAATCTAGTTTTTCTCTCGGTCTTTGTAATATTCATCTCTCCAAGTATGGTGGTCTTTTTTCGAAAGGTTTTGAAAACCATTTTTAAATTTGGAGTTATGCTCCTTTTGGAATTCTTCATTTAGAAATTTTCTCAAATTACTTCCTTTGGACAAATCCATTAAAGTCTAAAACTTACTTCAGATATTGTATGGGAAGATTTGTCTTCCTCTTTATATTGTGCATGGAGAATATTATTAGAGGATATATTTATTCCTCTAATCTCGGTCATTTATAAGAATCCAATCTTGATCTTGATCTTCTTGAAGAAGAGCTTTCGATTGGGACAATTTAATTGTCCTTAATGGGTTGAATAATATTTCAACCTCTCCATCATTATCTCTATGATTTGACTATCATTATTTATTAGGGTTTTGATAAAATTGCTTGGGGTATTACCCGACTTTGAGAAAATTTACCTCATTCCAATTTAATTGTCTATTGGTAGCAATATTAGAGGATAATAGATTCGTTTCTATTAAAACTATTTTTCTTAGCTTAGTATGATTTTTATCCTTAGGAGCCAAAGTAGCCAAGGCTTTATAATGAATCGATATATTATAGCAATAGTTTCGACTCGGTAAAATCATATCCATGAGTTCTTATATTCAAATTTATTAATTCCAAAATATTTGGGTGCATTATTGCGGACTTAAATTTGGGTATATATTAAAGTATCTTGGACCGTTACATAGACTAGTTTCCATTATCCCTATTAGGGATTGGGTCCAATTTAACAAACGTCAGTCTCTGAGACATGTCAACATAGAAGTATTTAACCCTTGTAATGTCAAGGGTTTAAAAGCGTATTAGGCCTATATGAATGTATTTATATTTTTCCATATATGGTTCAATGTCCTTTAGACTTAATAATTTTATGGTGCGTTAGTATTATCAACGATATGATGCGTTCTAGAGTTTTATGGGATAATGGATTTATAATCCAGAACCCAATTTGATAGATATCCCTATTAGGGATCTTGGGTATAGACCATTTATTCAATGATTTAATTTCAGTAGGAAATTCATTAATGGGCATTTTCGACCCTTTTCCCCTATGGGTAAGATTTGATGAGTCAATACGTCATACTTTCTTTTTATGCGTTCTATTTACCATATTAATAAGTAGGAGATAAAGCTTAGATTTTTCATTCTTTTACTTTAATTAACAAATTAGGTAAATATCGCGTGCGTCAATAACTTACACAACCCTTACGGCCATCCCGGCCAACACAGGCTTTACACAGCGCGACTTGGGTGACGTTCCACAGCTAACCACATAACCTCTTAATCAAAATCAAGGGATGAATCTATTTAACCTTTATGTTCTACTTCTAATATGCAAACATAATAGACAGCAAGAAATTAAATTAGCCACTCATGGCTCAGGCTGCAGGATCAAAATCAAAATAACCAGCAATTATAAACTCTACAAAGATAAATATCTTACAGTGTAAGTTTTCCAAAACTTAGAACTGGATGTTTTTCCACTCTCAGCTCACTTCTTTATTTTCAAGCCTTTGTACAACGATGATGCTTTCTTACAGACTCTGTCTTGCTTATATAAACTTACAAAAGCATCTTTACTATGCTTTGAGAATGACTCAAACTTTACACGTTATAATATTACAAAAGCATCTTACTATGCTTTGAAAGTGACACTAGTTTTATTTTTCAATAGTGCCTATTTAAACTTTATACATCCAAGTCTCGATTATTATTGAGATTCATTTTGTCGCGTGACAACGATCCCTACGGCAAATTCGTTGCCGGTAGGTGTTTTGCCTGAAGAGATTCCTTCAATGCGCCATTATGCAAGAGTGATGGTAACCCTTACGGTTCTGCTTTTTCCTTGCCTTTTGAATTGACGGGGATATTATCTAGATTTTCTAGTATCCCCATGGTGCATCTCACATGGTATCGATATCATTGTCCTGGATCTTGGCGTGCGGAAGAATAGTGTCTTGTGGATTCAATACTTTTGGTAGACTTTGAGTCTCCATATCAAATATCTCTAAAATTGGATCGTAGAAGGTCTATGCATCTACTTTCTGGCGAGATCAGTGCTTTTGTTGAGAGGCGATGCGGATATTTACCTAATTGTATGTTCTTCCACTCTTAGCTCACTTTTTATTTTCAAGCCGTTTGTACACGATGATGCTTTCTTCTGAGACTCGCCTTGCTTATATACTTACAAAAGCATCTTTACTATGCTTTGAGAATGACTCAAACTTTACACGTTATAATATTACAAAAGCATCTTACTATGCTTTGAAAGTGACACTAGTTTTATTAGTGCCTATTTAAACTTTATACATACACGGTAATCTCAATTATTATTGAGATTCCTTTTATGCGTGACAACGACCCTCGGCAAATTCGTTGCTAGCGAAAAGGTATTTTGACGAAGAGATTCCTTCACATGCGCCATTATGCAAGAGTGATGGTAACTCTTACGGTTCGCTTTTTCTTGCCTTTTGAATTGCAGGGGATATTATCCAGATTTTCTAGTGTCCCCTGCATCCCACATGGTATCGATATCATCGTCCGGGATCTTGGCGTGCGGAAGAATAGTGTCTTCGGTGGATTCAATACTTTTGGTAGACTTTGAGTCGCTGTATCAAATATCTCTAAAATTAGCTTCATGTATTGAGACATCACTCTGAATGGCAACTTGAATCTTGAGGATATTTCCTTCTCATCATTTTGATAATTTTTAGCATAGGATTTTTCTTTTGAACCTCATGAGCGATTCTTGACTCAAGAGTTTTAGTATTTTTCTTGATTATTTCATTGATTTGTTTAACTTTATCTTCTATAATAATCGGGACCACCATCTATAATGGTGCTTGTCTTTTTAGATAGGGTAAATGACCCTCTGTCGATCTATTTCGAGACCAGTCTAGATCCGGGGAATCTCGGTTTAGAAAAGTAGATCATGCATAGACCTTCTACGATCTCTTCTTTATGTAGTTTTGAAATAACTGGATGATTTTTCAGCCATGGAGAATATAACTCTTGGATTGCCTTGGACAAAATGACCAAATTTGCTCCATAAGAAGCCCACCATTCGAAGAACCAAGTGGGTAAACCTTTATAAGCGGCTACGGACATAGCTTTATAAGCCACATTATGTTTGTTCTTGGGATTTTGATATAAAAATATTTTATAAAAGCTTCTTTATAATCCCAATAATTGAAATAATATACTTCTTTGCTAGTGCCGGCTTTAACCAACGGTAATTCCTGATTCGGAGTAATTGCCCAATTTTGAGGGAGTATCACCTCATGTATGATGCATTTGCTAAAAATAGGAGGAACGAAAGATTATCATTACTCGAAATGGGTTATTTCCATTTTCTTTTGTATTACTATTATTTTTAGCCGGCCCTTGATTTTAAAAGAGGGTAGGATAGTAGACATAATCTAAATACTTACGTCTCGACCTTTCGGGTTCATTCATTGAAGGTATATCTTCCTTTTAAGATATAAAACTATATCGATCCAGAGAGATCCCACGGATCTGGACACAGTCTCTGGAAATAGATGACAGAGGGTCATTTAACCTATCTAAAAGACAATACCATTCGAGTCGCCATTCACGTGATGTCTCAAAACATTTTATAAAAGCTTCTTTATAATCCCAATAATTAAAATAATATACTTCTTTGTTAGTCTTGGCTTTAACCAAGGTAATTCGATTGAATAATTATCCAATTTCGAGTGAGTATAACCTCTTGTATGATGTATTTGCTAAAACTAGGAGGACAGAATGATTATCATTACTCGAAATGGGTTATACCAGTACAGGGATCAAAATCAAAACAACCAACAATTATAAACTCTACAAAGATAAATATCTTACGATGTAAGCTTTTCAAAACTTAGAACTGGATGTTCTTCCACTCTTAGCTCACTTCTTTATTTTCAAGCCTTTGTACAACGATGATCCTCTCTTACATACTCTACCTTGCTTATATAGACTTACAAAAGCATCTTTACTATGCTTTGAGAATGACTCAAACTTTACACGTTATAATATTACAAAACATCTTACTACGCAAAGTGACACTAGTTTTATTTTTCAATAGTGCCTATTTAAACTTTATACATACGGTAATCTCAATTATTATTGAGATTTCTTTTATGCGTGATAACGACCCACAGGGCAAATTCGTTGCGTGAAAAAGATGTTTTGGCCTGAAGAGATTCCTTCATGCGCCATTATGCAAGAGTGATGGTAACCCTTACGGTTCTTTTTCCTTGCCTTTTGAATTACAGGGGATATTATCTAGATTTTCTAGTATCCTCATGGTTGCATCACACATGGTATCGATATCATCGTCCGAATCTTGGCTGCGGAAGAATAGTGTCTTGAAGGATTCAATACTTTTGGTAGACTTTGAGTGCTTTGTATCAAATATCACTAAAAATTGATGCTTCATATATTCAAGACATCATTTCTTGAATGGCGACTTCAACTCGAGGATATTTCCTTCTCATCATTTAGGTAATTTTAGCATAGGATTTTCCTCTTGAACCTCATGAACAATTGCCGCTCAAGAGTTTTAGTATTTTTCTTGATTATTTCATTGATTTGTTTAACTTTATCTTCTATAATAATCTCGAGCACCATCTATAATGCTTGTCTTCGGATAGGGCAAATGACCCTGTCGATCGTTTCTGAGAGATCAGTCGAGATCGAGGGGATGTCGGTTTGACAAAAAAAGTAGATCATACATAGACCTTCTTGATCTCTTCTTCATATAGTTTTGAAATAACTGGATGATTTTCCGTACATGGAGAATATAACTCTTGGATTGCCTTGGGCAAAATGACCAAATATGCTCCATAAGAAGCCCACCATTCAAAGAACCAAGTGGGTAAACCTTTATAAACGGCTTCTGGACATAGCTTTATAAGCGACGTATGTTTGTTCTTGGGATTTTGATATAAAAATATTTTATAAAAAGCTTCTTTATAATCCCAATAATTGAAATAATATACTTCTTTGCTAGTCTGACTTTAACCAACCGTAATTCGATTGAGTAATTGCCCAATTTAGGGGTATAACCTCTTGTATGATGCATTTGCTAAAATTAGGAGGAGCGGAATGATTATCATTACTCCAGAAATGGATTATTTCCATTATCTTTTGTATTACTATTATTTTTAACCAGGCCCTTGATTTTAAAGAGAGGGCAGGATAGTAGACAGAATCTAAATACTTCTGTCTCAGCCTTTCAGGTTCATTTATTGATGGTATATCTTCCTTTTCAAGATATAAGACTATATCGATCTTTTTCTTTGTAGTCTATTCAATATCTTTCTTTACTATATTAGTGATTGGCTCGGGGTTATTTTCTTGGTGATCATATCATTTATGCCTTTATAAAAGACTTAGAAGGGCTACTTTGATTGCCTCGTTTGGCAATAGTATGCATGAATTAGCATTGCTGGAGTATGACTCCTTTGAGAATGGTGCTGCTGCTACTCCCTCTCCTCCCTCCAAAAGGAGGTTCTTGAACCTCATGGGACCCTGTAGAATTCACGGTGAGAAAGTCAGTGAGAATTAGAAATTCCCTTAATATGTGTAATATGAAATTGATACATAGCCAATTCGGCTTGCCAACGCGCAAAGATTTGCTTTGATACAAGATTTCTTAACATCTTTTTCAATAACACTTTTAGCTGAGCTACAATCAACTCTAAGCAAGAATTCTTGATTGAGAATATCATCTCGAAATTTAGCTAAATATTTAATAATAGCAAGCATTTCTTTTTTAATGGTGGGAAAAATTTAGTTGAGAATTATTCCATTTTCCTGAAGTATAATGAATCAGCTGCTCTTTATTAGTAGCGGGATCCACTTGTTTAAGAATTTCTCCATAACCAATATTAGAGGTGTCCGTTTCTATGGTTTTGAACCAGGAGCTATTAGCAAAATTAGTACAAGGAAGACATTTTACTTGTTCCTTGATACGTTTAACTGCCTGAGTATGTTGGGCAGTCCATGATTTAGGATTCTTTTTCAATCTATTATATAAAATAGCTGTGTCTTGAGCTAGATTTTTAAAATAATCTGCTACATAATTAAGAGATCCTAAAAATCTTTGTAGTTGCTTATAATCGATAATTTCATCCGGAAATTTGGATGCAAATTATCTTACATCAATAGGAATTATAGTTCCTTGATCAATATTATGCCCCAAGAATCTAATTTTGGTTTGAAACAATTTCATTTTAGGAGGATATAGCTAGCCCATTTTTGATTATAAGATTTCTAAAATCTCTAGATGTTTAACATCTTTGTTCAAATGTATTTAAAAATATCAAAACATCATCTATATAAGATAATGTAAAATCGGTATAAGGAATGAGAATATCATTTATAATATTAGAAATTGAAAGAGCATTTTTCGGGCCAAAAGGCATGACATTCCATTCATAATGGTCAAAGGTACTATAAAAGCGGTTTATATCTATCTTACGCTTTTATCGGATTTGTAATAGCGATTTTAAATCAAATTTAGAGAATATTTTCGCATTATTAATGCGATTTAATAAGTCTCTTTTATTTAGAATTGGATATCTTATCCATTTAAGCACATTATTTAAAGGTTTGTAGTTTATTACTAAGCGAGGTAGTCCTCTTTCTTGTTGACATGATTATTAACATAAAAGGTACAATTCCAAGGAGAATATGATTTAACTATAAGCTTTTCTCTATGAGAGAATTTATTTCCTTCTTGCAATAATCTAAATATTCTTTATTCATCGACAAGGTCTAGCCTTAGTCGGAATAGTTTTTCATCAAATTCATCTATATATGGAAGAGAAATAATATGTTTCTTCCTATCGAGAAAGTTGTAGGTAAATCATTGCATCTGTTGACTTTAAATCTATTTTCAACTTGAGTTATCAACTCTTGATTATTTTGTATTTGTTCTTTTTTGAACAAAGGATACTTCCTCTTGAAGGAAATTTATCTTTTGTTCTTTGGCGAAATTTATTTTATTTCGTTTAATCTCCTTGTCTGAGGATCAGTTATAAACTCAAAGTATATCTCTTCATTTTTATAAGTGGCTTGAAGGCCTTTCGTGTCAATTTTTAAGATTGACATAATAGAATGTAAAAATGGGGTTCCAAGTATAACTTGTTGTGATAAGGTTTTGACCAGAATACAAGGAATAGGGATACAAATCCCATTAACACAGATATGTGCGTGAGGTAGCTTATATTTTACCTCTAATTTATGACCACTAGCTCATTAAAGGTCGTGTGGTTTTCAAAATATTTAGAAGGAACAATTTCTTTATTGATACGGTTTAGATGCACCTTGTCTACGGAGCTATAACATCTGGTATAAAGATTTGTTCAGCAATGACTAAGGTTATCTTAATATACCATTTTTGCGAAGTTACTTGCTGTACAAGTTGAAGAAAGTTATTACTTTCTGCCTCTTCAAAATATATAGATCTTTTATTTTCTTCTAAATTTATTTTAGAAAGAATGTACTTATTTTCTTTCTTTAGAAGTTTTACTTCTTCTTTTAGACCTTTAATCTCTTTGTTTAAAAGGATAACGATAAAGGTTGAGAGGTAGAAGCATTATGTTGTCTTCTATTCATAACCTCGACATTTTATAAACATTATCAATGTTTGGTTTTCTTTACTTTCTTTTGTAAAAGTAAAGCTTCAATTATTTTACTTTTCAAATTAGGAGCTATGTCTTAGTCAACATTTTATCAATAAATTCTTGTTTCTCCGTTATTACATTTATTAATAATCCATTCATTTGGACTATAGCTTTCCAATACTCGAATCTTGAATTGGACAAGCACAATTTTTGTTTCTTCTTGATCCGAGGACTCAGAAGATTCAGAAGATATTTCTTTTGATTCAGTATCACTGTTGATCAAAACTTTGTATAAAGTTCTTTTAAGACCTTCATCAGTTATTTCATTTAGTTTCTTTTTGTATAACATTTATTTACATAGCGACCTATCCGTCCACATTTGAAACATTTAATTTCATCAAGATGTTTTTACCTTTTACCTTTTTTCTCTTTATTTTCATCTTTCTTTTTGAAGAATCTCTTCTTTTTAAAGGCTTTTAAAAGGCTTTTAACATCCTTTTCTTTTTCTCTCATGCCTATAAGGTGATCATAAGCAATGTTCACAAAATTCTCCTAATTCTTTTCTTTTAGTAAGTCTTTGAGACTTTAACGATTTTTAATTTTAAATCATTACAGAGCTAAACCCTCTTTGATCTGAGGCATTTGTTAAATAGCCATATCCAAGGTATCATCACGGGATATATCCCCATATTCACTTTGAATCTTATTTCTTACCCTTCGACAAATAGATTGGGTAGGCCATCGATGAATTTGGCTTTCCAATGATTGCTATTAGCATCGATTAGAGACATTACTCTACTTAAATAAGTATTTTTGTACTATCGAAATGAGTTAAAGAAGGACATCTAAAATTTTATAATAAGATTCTTATTCTTTCTCCTTCATCGAGATATGCACCAGTATAATAATGCACTATTGTTAACATGAGAGTATAAACGCATCTTCTGTTGTATATTATTTTCGAGTTTGGTAGCATTGAGAATTTCTCCTCTAGCTACGGGGATAAATAATTATCCCACCATCCTTTAAGGATGCCGGTAAATCCACAAGTAATATAACTTGTTATCATTTTATCGGTATTACCATTACGTCTACATACGATCGCAGGTACATAAGCATTCGATGTATAGTAGAATTTATTTGGGTATCGATAACCCATCTATATTCCATTCATAGATATTTCTACCGTTATAATCAGCTTGTAAATACATTATCATTTTCTTCAAATAATCATTCGGTGGAGTAGGTCTTTATAATAGTATCTTTCTAGTCTTTTAGCGGGACTCTTTATTTTATTAATAAATTGATCTTCTAAGGCTAAAAGTGATTAGAGATAGATCTCCTTCAAGAATTTACTTCCTCTTCTTCTATATTAGAAGAACTTTCAATCTGAGAGGTTGAAGGTAACTGTAGAGTGAGAAGCTTAGCTTCTTTTATCTTTTTTGTTATAACTTTAACTATCTCTGTAGTGATTTCAGGGTCTCTTTTAAACCCGGAAACCTCTATTGGAGGTTTAATTGTAGCCTGCTCAATATAATTGAGTGGTATGTTTTGCTTTTCTGCCGAAGGGATATCTCCACTCAATTTCGTTGTTAATTTTCCAATGGCATCTTCAATACGTATAAGTTGTTGTCCCACAATTTGAAGATGAACATTAGTATAATTATTTTATTTGATAATATCATTTATCTCTTTGAGAGTTTCATTATTAGAATTATTGGGCTTTATAAAGCATTAGTTTCTAAATTAAGTAGAAACTCCGGATAACTTTAGAGGATCTATAGGTGGATAAACCGACCTTACAATCGCATTAGTACTAGTTTTCATTGTTTGAAATATTCTTCTAGTACTCCAATCTATAATTCTTGTTGAGGAATATAATTCCTTAAAACCATGAAACAAAATATTCTAAATCTTATTTTTCTCTCGGTCTTTGTAATATTCATCTCTCTAGTATGGTGGTCTTTTTGAAAAGGTTTTGAAAAACTATTTTCTAAATTTAGAGTTATGCTCCTTTTAGAATTCTTCATTTAGAAATTTTCTCAAATTACTTCCTTTGGACAAATCCATTAAAGTCTAAAACTTACTTGGATCTTGTAGGGAAGATTTATCTTCCTCTTTATATGTGCATGAAGAATATTATTAGAGGATATATCCTCTAATCTCGGGCATTCTATAAGAATCCGATCTTGATCTTGATCTTCTTGAAGAAGAGCTTTGGATTGGGACAATTTAATTGTCCTTAATAGGTTGAATAATATTTCAACCTCTCCGATAGTCTCTATGATTTGATCTAGCTCATTATTTATTCAGGTTTTGATAAAATTGCAGGGTATTACCCATTTCGAGGAAACTTTACCTCATTCTAATTTAATTGTCTATTGGTAGCAATATTAGGGATAATAGATTCGTTTCTATTAAAACCATTTTTCACGGCTTAGTATGATTTTTAGCCTTAGGAGCCAAAGTAGCCAATGCTTTATAATGAATACGATATATTATAGCAATAGTTTCGACTCGGGTAAAAATCATATCCATGAGTTCTTATATTCAAATTTATTGATTCCAAAATATTTGAGTTGTTAATAGCGACTTAAATTTGGGTATACATTAAGTATCTTGGACCGTTACATAGACTAGTTTCCATTATCCACTATTAGGTTGGGTCCATTAAATAGGCGTCGTCTACAGCGACATGTCAACATAGAGTATTTAACCCTTATAATGTCAAGGGTTTAAAGCGACTGTATTAGACCTATATGAATGTATTTATATTTTTTATATATGGTTCAATGTCCTTTAGACTTAATAATTTTATGAGTGCGATTACGTATTATCATTGATAGGTCGTTCTAGAGTTTTTATGGCGATAATGGATTTATAATCCCGAACCTAATTTGATAGATATCCTATTAGGGATCTTGGGTATAGACCTTTTATTCAATGATTCAATTTAGTAGGAAATTACATTAATGGGCATTTTGATCCTTTTCCGTATACGGGTAGATGGTGGTAAGCTGTGGAATGTCACCCAAGTCGGTGTGTAAAGCGTGTTGGTAGGGATAGTAAGGGTTGTGTAAGTCGTTGACGAGGCGTCGAATTTATCTAATTTATTAATTAAAGTAAAAGAATGAAAAATCTAAGCTTTATCTCCTACTTATTAATATATGGTAGCGGGCGGGGCGGGAACTGCATTATATGGTAGCGAGCGGACGGTATGATGAGCCGTAGGCTCATCAAATCTTACCCGTTATGCGGAGAAAAAGGTCAAAACCCAATGCTGGAATTTCCTACGAAATTAAATCATTAAATAAATGGTCTATACCCAAGAATCAGGGATATCTATCAAATTAGGCCGAATATAAATCCATTATACGCCATAAACTCAAACACCTTTACATTACGAGCGGTACCATAAAAGTCTAAAGGATATTGAACCATATATGGAAAAATATAAATACATCCATATAGGCTAAACTTTAAACCCTTAACATTACAAGGGTTAAATACTTCTATGTTGACATGCGGTATGTTCTGGATCCAATCTAATGAATGATCTAACTAGGAATAAACCAATGCTGTAATATACCCAAATTTAAGTCCGATTAACGCATTAAATATTTTGAATCAATAAATTTAAATATAAGAACTCATGGATATGATTTTTGCGGTCATTTAAACTATTCATTATTATTTCAAAGCTTGCTACTTGGCTCCTAAGGCTAAAAATCATACTAAGCCGGAAACGGTTTTAATAGAAACGAATCTATTATCCTCTAATATTGCCAATAACAATTAATTAAATGAGGTAAATTTTCCTGAAGTTGAGTAATACCCAATTTTATCTGTAATAATGAGGTAGATCAAATCATAGAACAGAGGAAATATTATTCAACCCAGAGGACAATTAAATTGTTCTAATCGGAAACTCTTCTTCAAGAATCGGAATAGAGACTATAGAATGCAAGTAAGAGGAATAAATATATCAATAATATTCTCCATGCACAATATAAAAGGAAGACAAATCTTCCCTACAAATAAGGCTGTGTCCAAAGGTGAAATTTCTAAATGAAAACATGACTCAAATTTCGAAAATAGTTTTCAAAACCTTTGAAAATTGACCACATCTTTGAGTGATGAATATTACAAAGACAGAAAAAATAAGATTTAAATATTTTGTTTCATGGTTTTAAGGAATTATATTCCTCAAATACAGTTGAGTTGCTAGAAGAATATTTCAAACAATGAAAAACTGTCTCTGATCTTCAAGTTCGCTCTGAGTTTCTCTACTAGAAACTAATGCTTTATAAAGCCCAATAATTAATAATGAAACTCTCAAAGAGATAAATGATATTATCAACGAGATTATGTTGATAATCGCTGAAGGCCACCATAGATATAGTTAATTAAATCCTACTCCAATTAGGAACATGAGTCTAAACCATTTCCTAATTTGTCGAAGTTCTCGGAGGATATTTTCATAAAAATATTCTTAGGGATAACTTCGATGACGCTCATGGCGTAAAATTATGGCGGCGTCGACCAACGCGTCGCCTAATCCTACTCAATTAGGAACATAAGTCTAAACTATTTCCTAATTTGTCGAGAAGTTCTGGAGGATATTTTCATAAAATATTCTTAGGCATAACTTCGACGGCATCATGGCGTAAAATTATGACGGCGTTGACCAACACGTCGCTAATCCTACTCAATTAGGAACATGAGTCTAAAGCGTTTCCTAATTTGTCGAAAGTTCTCGAAGGATATTTTCATAAAATATTCTTAGGGATAACTTCGACGAGCGCTCATGGCGTAAAATTATGACGAGCGTCCGACCAACGTCTCCTAATCCCACTCAATCGGGAACACAAGTATAAATGTTTCCTAATTATTAGAAATTCGGGAAGAATATTTTCACAAAAATATTCTTAGGGATAACTTCGATCATTATGGATCACATCGGCCAATCAACGCGTTGCTAATCCTACTCCAACTAGGAATCAGGTATAAACTATTCCCTAAATTTTAATGAGAAGTTCACGGAGAATATTACCATATTCTTAAGGATAACTTCGATAACCCTCAATTTCCTCCCACTGGAACCCAGAAGAGGATAAAATTGATGAATCCCGGCGAGGCTTATATTGGCGGACAACGTCTTATCTCAAGGAATTCCTCCCAACATGCAAGCCGGGATTCATGCGTCGCCCGTACAATTGTGGAAAGTTCGGGCATTTCAGGCCACTTGCCCACAAGGTAAAGCAGGAGAATAAGGGAGGCTATAAGCATCCGGAACAAGGGGTACTAGCAAAAGAAGAGATCCGTCGTGTGATGGAATGCAATCTTTGTGATATGGACATCGTGATTGGTGGATCGACTTCGGTGCGACGAGACA
>WHSE01000273.1:0-31038 GCA_012295165.1 Asparagus setaceus
TTGGTTGCTTTTAGATTTTTTCTTTTTCCATTTAAAACAAAACAAAACAAAACAAAACAAAATAAAATTTTGTCTTTCTTTCATTTTATTTTTCTTTTTTAAAACTTTTGGACATGCCCATGTATATGCTCATTCAAGATAGATTCGATGATATTATCTTTTGGTATATATGCTTTGTTGATGTATGAAATCACAACCAAAGGAATCTGAGATTGATGGTGATGAGGATCCGCCTCCCACTGGCTCGAAGTTGGGTTGTTCTTCCCCGCACGTGAGGCTCGTGAGAGGACGGGGCTTGCTCCCCATTGTACCTCCGACGATCAAGTCAATGTTTTGAGCTTTAGTGGAGAAGAAAATAAACAAGAAGAGTTCTTAATTGAAGAGTGCGGGGAGAAGCTGCATCTTTTTTGAGAATAGTTTCTTCAGAGGAATAAGAGGGGCAATTTGGTCATTTTAGCACCGGTTTTACACATGTCAAGATTTGTGTGGAGTGAGTCATCGATGTGATGTGGGTGAGACATGGACAATGGATGCAGAGGCCACGCCATTAATTGTGATGTTGACTTGTTGTCGCGGGGCTCAAGGCCAACTAGTAAAGCAGAAGTACGCGACAGCCGCATCGTTAGAGCAGCCATCCGAAGTTATCAGAAAGGTGCGAAAGTCTACCGTAACAGATCGATCGAGATCAAGGCCGCCAGCATCAGCACCCCCGCTATTATAGAAGCCGTCCGAGGTACTACAAAAGTACCGAGTCGGCCCATCAGAAAGGTGATCGACCGAGGGCGCCAGCAGCGGCCGGTAATCGTAGCACCCTCGCATCAGAAAGGCCGTCCAGGTATCGTAGCGCCGAGTAATCGAGGCGATCGGGTAGTAGCCGAACACTTGTGAGAGCAGAGATCCCTTCGCCCCGAAGTTCGCTTTACTTGGCGGAGATTGAATTCGTCATTTTCATACAGGATTAATAAAAATCTTTTGGGGTACCAACAAGAGGCCCCTTTACTTGATGCGCTTGCCGGTCCCAGGAAATCTAATCGCTGCTTGTCGACTTGCGAGGATTGGTTCCTTGGACTTTGGGGAGGCCAAGATTTTGATTGCCCGGAAGGGCGACACTCGCCCCCGGGAAGGATCGGCCACCGAGGAAAGACAGACTTGACTAGGGAGGAAGGCTCCACAGTGGAGGAAGGTTGACCTGGGAGGACTCGGCCAGGGAGGAAGGCTCGACCTGGGAGGGAGGTCAATCAGGAGGAAGGTCGCACGGGAGGAAGGTCGAATGAGGAAGGTCGACTAGACCGGGAGGACTCCGCCAGGAGGAAGGCTCGACTCGAAGGAAGCTCAACTGGGAGGAAGGTCGCACTGGAGGAAGGCTTGACCCGACCGGGAGGACTCCCACAGGAGGAGCTCGACTTGGGAGGACTCGCCAGGAGGAAGGTTCGACTTGACCAGGAGGAAGGCTCCACTGTGAGGAAGGCTCGACCACCGAGAGGACTCCTGCTAGGAGGAAGGCTCACTCACCTCGGGCACAGGAGGAAGGTTGACCCGAGGAAGGTTGACCCGGGAGGAAGGTCACTTGGGAGGACCCTGTGGAGGAAGGTCGATCAGGAGGAAGGTCAATGTGGAGGAAGGTCGACCCTGACTCGGGAGGACTCACTGTGAGGAAGGCTCAACCCGGAGGAAGGTCCACTGTGGAGGAAGGCTCGACCCACCGAGGACTCCTGGCCAGGAGGAAGGCTCGACCGGGAGGACCTGCCAGGAGGAAGGTCGACTGGGAGGAAGATCGACCAGTGGAGAAAGGTCGACCGGGAGGACTCCTAGAGGAAGGCCTGACTGGGAGGAAGCTCCACTGTGAGGAAGGAAGGCTCCACTGGGAGGACTCCTCGCCAGGAGGAAGGCTTGACTCGGGAGGAAGGCTCCACTGGAAGAAGGTCCACTGGGAGGAAGGCTCGACCCACCTCGAGGACTCGGCCAGGGAGGAAGGCTCGACCCGAGAGGACTCAAGTAAGGAGGAAGGTCTGACTGACCTGGGAGGACTCGACTAGGGAGGAAGGTCGACCGGGGAGGAAGATCGACTGACCGAGGACTCCTGCCAGGAGGAAGGTTGACCTGTGGAGGAAGGTCAACTCCACTTGGAGGACTCCTACCAGGAGGAAGGTTGACTGGGAGGAAGGTCGACCCGAGGAGGAAGGTTGACTGGGAGGACTCGGCCGGGGAGGAAAACGACAGGAGGAGGTAATCAAGGGAAGAACGTAGGAAGTCAGCAAAGAAATCAATCGACTCGGAAGAGAGACCAACAAGGAAAACGTAACAAAATCAACAAGCATCAACAAGGAACAACCAGACCAACAAAACTTTCGGAAAAAACCAACAAGGAAAAGTCAACAACAAAGCGTCAAGAAGGCAACAACAAGACAACACCAGAACAACAAAAGTCTTTCGGCAGTCTCGGAAACTCGGCGAGCAAAGAAAGTCAATCAAGGAAAGAAAAATCAGCAAAGAATCGACAACTCGGAAAGAACAACAAAGGAAAATCAAGGCTCAGCAAAGGAAGGAAAACAACAACAAAGGAAAAACAAGGAAAACTCAACAAAGAACCAACAAGGAAAAGTCAGCTCAGGAAAATCCGACAAAGCTTCGGCAAAGAACAACAAAGCTTCAACAAAGGAAAAATCAACAAAGGAAAAATCGGCACAAAAGAACGGCACAAAGGAAAACTAACAGGAAGATAAACCAGAAGTCGGCAAGGAAACAACTGGAAGAGCAACGAGGAAGAAAACTGACAAAGGAAACAAAGGTCAGCTCGGCAGAAAGTCAACAAGGAAAATCAACCAGGAAAATCAACCGACAGGAAAACGAGATCAGCCAAGGAAGTCCTCCGCTCTCGAAGAGACCAGCGGAAGAAAGTTAACAAGGAAAATCGGCAAGACAACAAAGGAAAGGAAAATCCAGCAAAATCAGTGGCTCAACAGGAAAAGAACCAACAGGAAGAAAATCGGCTCAACAGGAAAATCGGCCAACCGGAAAGAACTCAGCAAAGAAAATCAAGGAAAGGCGTCAGCCAACAAAGGAACAACAAAGGAAAAATCAACGGAAAAATCAACCAACTCGAGAGACCAACAAAGGAAATCGGCTCGAGAAAAGAACAACAAAGGAAAAATCAACCGAGGCAACAACCGGAACCGACGAAAGGCAACCGAGGGGAACAAAGTCAACGACAAAACTCAACGAGGAGAAGGTCGATCGGGGGAGGAAGGTCGGCGTGACAATTGACAACGTGCGTAGGTTGAGCCTAGGACTACGTGGCGCCTGGGTCTCGATCGGCATGCCGATCTACGTTTTTAGGTAAAGAGTAAGCTGATGCGTGAGGCGGCGACTCCATGAATGACAACCCGTGGGTTGGGTGCTAGGACTACGTGGCGCCTAGGTCTTATAGGTCGGCTCACATGGGCGCGGCGACTTAGCGGCGGATCGCTCCTTGACTTCGACTTAGCGTGGTTGGGCAACCGTCTTGACTTGCGAGTAGGGTGTGGTTACTTAATTGGCGAGTTGGATCACTATCAGCGACTAGGTGAAAGGGTTCCTTGACTCGTCCTAAGCGAGACTAACTTCGACTTAGTGAGTGGTAGGTTAAACTGACTAAGTAAGTTGGGTGCTGTCTCAACTAGGCGAGGGTTCCTTGACTTCGGCGTGGCGAAGGGTTCATTATTTCGACCCTAGCGGAAGGGTCGCTGAACTACACCCGTAAGGAAGTTACCTCGACCAAGCTAAGAGAGTGGGATGTCGGGCTTCGTGTTAGGTAAGAAAGGGCGTACCTTGACTCGGCCAGTGGGAAGGGTCCCTAAGCTTCGGCTCTAACAAAGCTACCCGGCTTCGACAAGTGAAATTGGGTTGTTACAACTTCGTTTCTAGCGAGAAGGTCGATTTGTCTGTTATGGCGAGTTGATGGCTAAAGCGCTCCTTGTACAATTTAAGGCAGAGAGAATAATTGTCGGAAGCAAAATTCTATTTATATAGAAAGTTTTTGAGCAAGATTTACAATGCAAATTCATTGAAAAACTTCCTCTGAGGCGGTCGACCACCGTGAGCCGGAGGCGTTAATCGAGTGCGGCACGGTGCCAAGACCGTGAGTGGCCGACCGGGTATCAGAGCTGCGGACTCGATCACCGTAGCCGAGTGAGAATGCCCCTAAAGAGGTTGAGAAGGTCGTACATCAGATTAGCCGCCATCAGAAAGGCAGATGATCCTGCCATGCCATCCACCATTTTTGGGCCATCTGAGATCGTTTGTGGCTCCCAAATTGCTATTTACTGTACTTAAACTGATTGGGTGATTTTCAAGAGAGTCCCGAGCCGGGCTTGAGTAGTGTAGCCCGGGGCGGTTTCAAACCTCAAAAGATCACCCCGCATGCTCATCCGTGTATGATTGCTCAAGAAGAGAGAGGCCCCACGGGCCAAACTGTTGATGTATGAAATCACAGCCAAAAGGAATCTGAGATTGATGGTGATGAGGATCCGCTTCTCCCTAATACCGCCTCGAGTGGGTTGTTCTTCACCCCCGCATGTAGAAGTGGAGAGGATCGGGCTCGCTCCCCTGCTGTACTAATCCATCAAGTCGTTTTGAGCTTGAGTGGAGAAGAAAATAAACAAGAAGAGTTCTTAATTAAAGAGTGCGTGGGAGAAGCAGCATTTTTTTCTTGAGAATAGTTTCTCTTTGTAGGAATAAGAGAGGGCAATTTGGTCATTTTAGCAACCGGTTTTACACATGTCAAAGATTTGTGTAGTGAGTCACCGATGTGATGTGGGTGAGATATGGGCAATGGATGCAGCGGGCCACGCCATTAATTGTGATGTTGACTTGTTATTGGCGCGGCTCAAGGCCAACTAGTAAAGCAGAAGTACCGCCGTCAGCACGTATGTTCGGCCCGAAAGTCCGTAGCAAAGAAGTCACCATCGTAACAGAGATTACCGGACGCTTTCGGCCGGCAGAGCATCAGTAGCACCCTCCGTTACTATAGCAGTCGTCCGAGGTACCGTGAAAATGAGTTGGCCTCATCGCGTGATCGATCGAGGGTGCCTTTCGGCGGCCGAAAGTATCGTAACACCCCGCATCGTAGAAGCAGCCGTCCGAGGTAATCAGAAAGCAGTCCGAAGCATCAGAAGCAGCGATCGTAGTAGCCTAACACTTGTGAGAGCAGAGATCCCTTCGCCCCGAAGTTCGCTACGGCGTGCGAGATTGATTCGTCGATTTTCATAAAGGGATTAATAAAAATCTTTTTAGGGTACCAACATGCTTGATTATATCATATTGGTTCACATATTTGTAGAGTCGAAAAAGTTTTGTTTGATTGACTTTAAAAAAAAGAAATTACAATCATACTCTCTCGATTACAGAGGAAGAGGAGATTGATTTGACTCCTCTTTTGTATGGGTTCTTGGTGGCGAAGAAGGCTTCACTCAATGCTCACGAGATCCGCCTCGCTGACGATCGTAACAACGCAGCTTGATGATTGATGAAGAACTCGATCTTTCTTGTACGCAAGTGCTGAATTTTCCAAAAGTTTCTTTGTTCATAGCTATTCACGGCTATTTATAGGGCTTTAAGCATGTAACTATCATGCTAGAATCGTGGAAACGTGGGTTAGTGGGCGAATCGATGCCCACCATTTAACCCACGCGGTTATCGTGGCTTTCATGGCCTTTGGGTTTTGCTTTCTGAGCGACCGTTAGATGGCGAGCTTTGCTCTTCATTGGTGGTGAACCTTGATTGAATGGCGAGCTTGAGCTTCTTGAACCGTTGTATGCAGGCAAATTTCGATTGCATAACGAGGTCCGCTACTTGGATGAACTTCACTATATGACTAGCTTTCTTTGTTTGGCGAACCCGATCGAATGCATTTATGCATTTTGGTTGGATAGCGAGCTTCGCTGCTGTAGGCGAACCTCGTATGAAATGGTTGGATGGTAAGCTTCGCTGCTGTAGGCGAACCTTGTATGAAGTGGTTGGATGGCGAGCTTCGCTGCGTGGCGAACCTCAGTTGAATGTCGAGGCTTACTACTGTAGGCGAACCTCGGTTGAATGTCGAGGTTCACTGCTGTAGGCGAACCTCGCTCAAGGAAGGGCTCCGCCTGGCTTAACCTCGCTCAAGGAAGGGCTTCACGCTGGCTAACCTCGCCCGAATGAAGAGCTTCGCTACTGGGCTAACCTCGCTGAGTGAAGAGCTTCGCTGCTTGGCAAACCTCGCTGAATGAAGAGCCACGCTTGGCTTAACCTCGCCAAGGGAGAGCTTCGCTACTTCGGCTAACCTCGCTCGAATGGAGAGATTCGCCAAACTTTGATGTTGTGGGCGAGCTCGCCAAACTTTGATGTTGTGGGCTTAACCTCGCCAAGCCAGGGCTTAACCTCTAGACCACCGCTGTAGGCGCAATCTCATGATATGACCGTTGAGCTTGCTTTTCATGCAGCCTCGTGGTTAAAATTGAACTCCGCTTCCACTTGCTAACCTCCTCGATTGAGGTCAGCCTCTCTGAACGAAGTCTCGCTTTTGAAGTTGGCATGGTCCACCTCGCCCCATCGCTGAGCCTTGTCTTGAAGCTTTAACAACTAGGTGCTACACCCTCGCCTAGAGGATTTTTGATCGCTACAAGACCCCTTCAAAGTTTTCGACTTGAATCGTTGTGGGGTCCGGAATACTTTGAATTTTTTCTAATGTACCGGCCTTAACTTCACACGCCAACCTCTTCGTGAGTTCGATATGAGGGCAAGGCTTATTTAACCTCGCACTCACCCGACCTCACGCTTGCTTCCGACATTTTAAACCGCATCCACGCGGCAAATTGGGGATTTGACACCTTTCGAAAGTGACTTTTCACATCCAAAGATCTCGGCCCAGATCTCGTGATTGAAGATCACGTGAGATCTAGGCCGTGATATTTCGCCGCTTGGTTCTTCGAGACCCTATATACGATACGAGAGGCCCCAAAGAGCCCCTACCGCCATCTTCTTCTGCCGCCGCTATCTAAATCACCGAGATCTCCCTTTGACGCCGGGCAATGGCCCCAAAACCGCCAGCCGGGCAAGGCAAAGGTCTACTGACTTCGCTCTCCCTAACCGGCCCGCCACGTAAAGACGAAGACATCGCCGCCAAGACATGACTTTTATAATCTGCCAGAGTTGATTTCATGACATGATTTTCACTGAGGCTAGATCGATCTCAAAGATCATAACTTTCTAATCAAATGTTTTAACGAGGCTTGCCTCATTTGGCTTGATAAACCTCATCGAGGTTCTTGATCTTCCGCATCCCCATAGGTCTCTATTTTCAAACTCGCCTGCTTGGCGAGGTTTGATTCTTTAGATGAGGCTTGTTTTGGCTTAGCCCGCCTTTTGAATGATGAGCTTTGTTTAGCGAGGCTCGCCTTCTTAAAGGATGAGTCTCGCTGCTTGTTGGACGAGGTTCATTTATCAGATCTAAACCGCCTTTCTCACGCAGGTTCGCCGCTGATGATGAAGTTCGCCTATTTACGAGGCTCGCCATCGTAATGACTTTGTTCTTTGAAGTGGCGATTTAAACTTCGAGACTTAAACTTTTTCTCTTTTCTTTTGTGTAGTTGAGCATCCCTCTACCCCCATCCCTCAACGGGGTGCTTTTGGAGCAAACGGTACTCAGGAGGCAGAACCTGACTTTCTATCTTCACTGGCGCATATCCCTGTATTTGCGGACCGGAATGAAGAAGAATTGAAACTGCTCTCTGAACCCTCGACACCCACACTTAGGCGTTGGATTACAGATGCCCCTCTGGAATCTGTCAACCGGGATCAGATTATAAAGCCTGTCTTCTTATTTGGCGATGATCTTGAAGATCGGATCTATTGGACTTGAGTTGTTCGTACAAGTGGCTCAGTGGTAAACTCCGCTACATGTTCTTGCCCGCAATGGAGCGTGACTATTCCCTTACTTCACTAAGAGCGTACGCTTCTAGAAAGATGAATTGGGATCTAACTCCCACTCGGGATGGAGTAATGTGTGGTCGCTTTTCCGCGATGGTGCAATTGGACCGCCATGGTCATCATGTAACGGTCTACAACACGGGCTTTTCGAGAGGAGCTTCACGTTGGCGAATTAGGCTGTCCGGCCAACACTTTTGGTCGTGCTTTCCATAAAGCGGAGGGGCAATTCCACCAAAGATTTCCGGACTCTGGTGGTCTCGATGGGGTTCTTCTCAATGGTGGCCTCGCGTCGAATACATTCTAAAAAAAATCGTGGCCGAATTGGAAGTTTGGCCTTAGGGCTCCGTCGGGGCAACTCAATTGGGCTGAGGAATAACTCGGCAATTCTCTGGGATTTTGGAGTTGTATAACCCGATACCCACACTTTCTTCACTCCGGATGGTGAATTGGGGATTGCTTGCACGAGATGGCGAGGTTTCGGACTACCTCATGGAAGGTATCCGATCGAGGAGTACATCCAGGGTATAAAGAACTGATGGATTTGGAAAAGATCACCCCCAGTAGTGGAGACCTATTGGGAAGTGATGTGCCACTATCATATTTGCACATGTACGCAGTGTGATAAGAAGGGGAGAAGTTCATTAGTCATAATATTTGGGCCAACTACCTCTTTGAAGGTCGGATGATAAGGAAGGTATTGTAGTGGGTCCTCTTGGTGAATTGCATTGTCGACATTGTGACAACCTTTCTTATGTGACTTCCTCGAGACGAGCATGGCTTCGGCGAGGCGTTGCTCAGCTTCTCCGACCATGTTAATAGTCACTCTAGGGGAATGACCACGGGCCGCTTGTTTCTTATGGCGAAACCTCCTTCGTCTAGTTGGTCGGATAATCGCTCAAATACGAAGGTTGATGTGTCGATGAACATTGGTATCGCGAAGATGAGCTTCTCCGACAACAATGAGATTGCACTCGATCAAGGCCACGCTTGTGAGTGAGATAATCACGGAGATCGAATGGATGTACCCCAATTGATTTCAAGAACGAGCCTCGTATGAGAGAGGCTCGCGGAGTCGAAGTTCGGCGTCTCCGGCGAGGCCGCCGCCTTTGGCTTTGGCGCTGCTTATGGCGAGGTTCGCCATCCGAGCGCAGGTTCATCCGGCTCAAGATGGACCCGTGTTGACGCAGGTTCGCCATTCCGACGCTTGCTATGACGCAGGTTCGCCATCGAACGACGCCACATGTTGTCGGGCGGTTCGCCGAAAGCGCACGAGGCTCATCTCTTTCAAGGGGACCCCGCTAGGCCAGGTTCGCCACTTGGACGAGGCTCATCTCTTTTCAAAGGGACCCAGCGTTGTGGCGAGTTCGTCACTTGGGCGAAGTCTCGTATTGAGAGCGGCGTTAGTCTCTTTTAGACGATACCTCATGTTGTGGCCGGGTTAGGTCGCTTGGACGAGTTCGCAGGCTTTCTTGGACGATAGTGGAATCCGTCCAACGAGACCAAAGCTTCGAGCACATCGGCGAGCTTGGTTCTGTCATTGACGTTATGCAGCACGTCGAGAGTGGACCCTTAGAGGTCGGTCTTATGATAGGTGGGCGAGGCTCGCCGAAGCCAAAACGGCTAACATCATTCGAAGTTGACTTGGGTTGCTAACAACCCTCTTAACTGCTGCCGACTTTTGAGCCCTCGTCTTTGAGAGGCGAGAGGTGCTCGTCGAGGTTCACTCGAGAGGATTCAACAAAGCCACGGGGCTGAAGTCTCATCTGAGACTCGATGACACTTTGCGTGCCTTCACTGGGCTAGATGCTCGGAGGAGAGGAACTCCTCGTGCTTACCGTCGAACTCAATGACAAGTCCGAACCTCGGTTCCACCGCAATCTTGTCGGATTAGCCACCACCATTCATCGAATGAATGGTTGCTCCCATCGGTGGTCGCTTATCTTCAGAGGGTCGAAAAAATATTTATTGATTGAATGAGCGAGTTACAATTAAATTCCTTCGATTACAGAGGAAGAGGAGATTGATTTGACTCCTCTTTTGTATGGGTTCTTGGTGGCGATAGAATGCTTCCCTCGATGCTCACGTCGAGATTGCTTCCCGTTGACGATCAGACCAAGGTTGCGGGTGATCAAGAGGTTGTTGAAGAGGAGCTTGATCTCCCTTGTGCGCAAGTGCTTGATTTTCCAAGAGTTCTCTAGCCTCCGGGAGATGGTGGCTTATAAATATGCCAAGAGGTATGGCCACTCCCTTGATTTGTGGGATGTGGCCATGCTCAGTTGAGGAGAGCCATGCCCCAAGTCGGATGTGACCACTGAGGGAACCATGCTCTCTGTGGGATATGACCACTATAGGATGTGACATCTCCCATGCTTCAAGTGGGCGGTCTTGGTTGGATGGTGAGCTCACGTTGGAATGTCGGGTTCACGCCGTAGGCTAACTCGGCTGAACGCCGGGTTCACCGCCGTAGGCGAATCTCTTGAATGTCGGGTTCGCTGGCCGAAGGGCAACCTCGGTTGAATGCCGGTTCATCAGCCGTAGGCTAACTCTGTTGGTCGTCGCAGGTTCACGTAGGCCAAACCTCGGTTGAATGTCGAGGTTCACCGCCGTAGCTAACCTCGTTGAATGTCAGGTTCACCGCCGTAGGCTAACCTCGGTTGAATGTCAGGTTCACTACCAGGCTAACTCCCGGTGAATGTCGGAGGTTCACCGCTGTAGGCTAACCTCGGTTGAATGTCGAGGTTCACTGCAGCGCAACCTCGAATGTCGGCGTTCACTGCCAGAGGTAACCTCGGAATGTCGAGGTTCACTATCGTAGGCTAATTGCTGAATGTCGAGGTTCACCGCGTAGGCGCAACCTCG
Organism: Asparagus setaceus; assembly: GCA_012295165.1. Classification (NCBI taxonomy): domain Eukaryota; kingdom Viridiplantae; phylum Streptophyta; class Magnoliopsida; order Asparagales; family Asparagaceae; genus Asparagus; species Asparagus setaceus. Next base: position 10,801 of record WHSE01000273.1, read on the forward strand.
CTGAAGGTTCATTCACCTGGGCGAACCTATGCTGAATGTCGGTTCATCACCGTAGGCTAACCTCGCTGAATGTCGAAGTCTCACCGCAATGATGTTGTAGGCAAGCCTCGCCTCGAATGTCGAAGCCTCGTCAACGCCGAGCCTCGCTGCTTGGCGAAGCCTCGTCTCAATGTCGAGCTCGCCGCTATGAGCCTCGTCTGAATGTCGAGCCTCGCCATGTAGCCTCGTCCGCTACTTAAGAACAAGTCGAACTTTCAAACCGCACGCCGGAATTAGACAATTATATATGGAAATCGACCATCTCGACGAGACGGGCCAATTGCCCCGGTAATTTTGCCTAGTTCCTTTTGGTTTGAGAGATATCAGCATTTCTGTCTATTTTGTATACGAACATCCGTAAACTTAACCTTTTAGCGGGCCTAACTCCACTCGATGGACTCTTAAGCTCTTTTGCTCATTCCGAAGTTGCTGTGTAGGATTAAGGCAATTTTATTGCCTACAAACTCTCCAAAGTTTCCGTGACTTGAATGTGGTTGAACTGAGTCCGGAACACTTTGGATATGAAGACTTGTAGAATGGTCGCCGCGCTGAGCGACGAACCCCTAACTAACACAAGAAATTTGAATTCTTCACTTGCGCTAATGACGCCCTCTAGGATTTTAGCAAACCCCCGCCTATCAACGGATTTGATGTGCCTTTACCGACACCGCTTGAATCGGCTAGCCATACTTTTCCCCTCAAGATGGTAAGTTTTTAGGAGTTTCTTTTAGGCCTAGTGCTAAAATCTCCCCTCTATCCCAGCCGCTCAAGGCGCTGGATTAGAAGATAAGGGCAAATAGCCCCAGGGCCATCATGCGGAAATGATCAAATCGCTCGCTGACATGAAAGTATAACGATCGCGATCAAAACAAAACAATCAAGTTGTTCGACGCGGAGAGTATAACAACAAGGATTACTTAACAAAATCATTTAGAGGAATGATCATGTGGGAGTAGTTGAGTCGCTCAGTGACATGGGAGTATAACGACTATGGCTAAAATAGAGGCACATCGCATGGTAGGCCACTATTCTAAAATGATCGAATCGCTCAGCGACATAAAAGTATAACGATCGATCAAGAAGCAATCGTTGTTCGACTTAAAAGTATAACAACGATTATTCAAAGTCATTTAGGAAATGACTCGTAGGGTAGCCGAATGTGACATGGGAGTATAACGACTATGGCTAAAAATAGACACATCGCATGGTAGGCCATTATTCGTAAATGATCAATCGCTCAGCTGACATAAAAGTATAACGATCAGCATCAAGAAGCAACCGTTGTTCAAGAGCTTGATCTCCCTTGTCATAAGTGCTTGATTTTCAAGAGTTCTCTCTAAAAGCCGCGGCCCCTCCTCACGTGAGATGGTGGCTTATAAATATGCGAGAGGTATGGCCACTCCCTGATTTGTGGGATGTGGCCATGCGATTGAGAAACCATGCCCCAAGTGGGATGTGACCCTTTGAGGAACCATGCTACGTGGGATATGACCACTATAGGATGTGACATCTCCCATGCTTCAAGTGGGGCGGTCTTGGTTGGATGGTGAGCTTGCATTTGTTGAATGTCGGGGTTCCCTTTGCGTGGCGAACCTCGGTTGAGTCGGGTTCCCTTTGCGTAAAGAATCTGGTTGAATGTGGGGGTTATTGCTTTGTGGCGAACCTCGGTTGAATGTCGGGGAGTTCCTTTGCTGTAGGCGAACCTGGTTGAATGTCGAGGTTCCTTTGTAGAACCGGTTGAATGTCGAGTTCGCTGGCGTGGCGAGAACTCGGTTGAATGTCGAGGTTCCTTTGTGGCGAACCTCCGGTTGAATGTCGAGGTTCACCTTGTGGCGAACCTGGGTTGAATGTCGAGGTTCCCGCTGCGTAGGCGAACCTCGGTTGAATGTCGAGGTTCGCTTGCATGGCGAACCTCCGGTTGAATGTCGAGGTTCCGCTGGCGTAAGCGAACCTCGGTTGAATCGAGGTTCACTGTTGGGCGAACCTCCGGTTGAATGTCGAGTTCGCGCTGTGGAACCTGGGTTGAATGTCGGGGTTCCCTTTGCTGTAGGCGAACCTCGGTTGAATGTCGAGGGGTTCCGCTGGCGTAGCGAACCTCGGTTGAATGTCGAGTCTCGCTGCAATGATGTTGGCAGAGCCAAGCCTGAATGCGAGATGTGAGCCTCGTCTGAACGTCGAGCGCCGTTGAATGCGAATCTTCAGCCTCGGCTAAGCGAGCCTCGTCGAATGTCGAGCCTGTTGCTTGGCGAGCCTGCAAATGCACTCTGAAGAACAGGTCGTAACTTTCAAACCGTGCGTCGGAATTAGGCGAATTATATATGGAAATCGACCATCTCGGCGAGGCAGACCAATTGCCCGGTAATTTTGCCCAGTTCCTTTTGGTTTGAGATATCAGCATTTCTGTCTATTTTGTATAGTCGAACATCGGGTAAACTTAACCTTTAGGCGGGCCTAACTCCTCGGATGGACTCTTAAGCTCTTTTGCTCATTCGAGAGTTCTGTGTGTAGGGATTAAGGCAATTTTTATTGCCTACAAAACCCCTCAAAGTTTCGGACTTGAATGTGGTTGAGCAGTCACGGAACACTTTGAATGAAACTTGTAGAATGGTGTAGATGCGGCGGAACCTCTAGAACACGGTAAATTTGAATTCTTCACTTGCGGTTAATGATAGCCCTCTAGGATTTTTAGCAAACCCCGGCTATCAGCAGTTTGATGTGCCTTTACGATTACCGTTTGAATCGGGCTAGCCATACTTTTCCCTCGGTATGGTAAGTTTCGAGGAGTTTCTTTTAGGCTTAGTGCTAAAATCTCCCTCTATCCTTAGCGGTTCAAAGGCGTTGGATTAGAAGATAAGGGCAAATAGCGGTAGGCCATCATCGGGAAATGATCAAATGGTTCGATGACATGAAAGTATAGCGATCGCGATCAAAACAAAACAATCAAGTTGTTGATGGCGTGAGAGTATAACAACGTGATTCGAACAAAATCATTTAGAGGAATGATCATGTGGGAGTAGTTGAGTCGTTCGGGGACATGGGAGTATAGCGACTATGGCTAAAATAGAGGCACACATCATGGTAGGCCACTATTGATCGAATGGTTCATTGACATAAAAGTATAACGATCGATCAAGAAGCAATCAAGTTGTTGATTGACTTAAAAGTATAACAACGGTGATTACGAACAAAGTCATTTAGAAATGACTCTGTGGGGTAGGCGAGTGGATTCGGGGACATGGGATTATAGCGACTATGGCTAAAATAGAGCACATCGCATGGTAGGCCACTATTGAAATGATCGAATCGTTGTTGACATAAAAGTATAACGTCGCGATCAAAAGCAATCAAGTTGTTCATTGACTTAAAAGTATAACAATAGTGATTCGAACAAAGTCATTTAGGAAATGACTCGTGGGGGTATTTGATGGATTCGGGGACATGGGAGTATAGCGACTATGGCTAAAATAGAACACATCGCATGGTAGGCCACTATTGGTGAGGAGTTGATAGGGGTATATTGCTTGGTTGGACAACGTCATTGGCGGGAATAGCGATCACGGACTCGAGGTGATTGTTAACATGGCGGTGGGAGTGGTCCCGTCATCTGTTTGAGAAGGATCGGCGGAGAAATCTTGAGGACTCGGTGATTGTTAACATGATAGTTTGGGGTCCCCATCTATCGGCGAGTTGGCGAGAGAATTTGGAGAAATTGGTTATCGATGTGGTTGTCAACATGATAACAATGGGAGTTTGAAAGGACTGGGTAGTACTTTTGGCTTTTACCATTAATAGGCATCATGATTACGTAGCCTTCTTGATTGGTTAGGCGGTATGCTCCATTCGAGTAAGCAGACTCCACGAATGGTCCTTCCCATTTTGGTTCGAACTTCCCCTTCTTTTGGAGTTCAAAATCATCGGTGCGGACGGCGAAACGAGTGCCTTCCTTGAAAATCGACATCGGACTTTCTTGTCAAATGCTTTAGAAATCAGTGCGGTAAAGCTCGATATCTTTGTTGAGCACTGTAATCGTTTTCATCCGGCATTTCAAGTTCCTCGCGTCGTGATGATTTTCCTCGGTTGTCATTCGGTGGATAGCGCCATTCGAGCGGCAATTTGAATCTCTATCGGTAAAATGGCTTCACAACCATAAACGAAGAATATGGGGTGGTACATTCGGTGTGCGAACCGTTGTGCGGTAAGCCCAGAGCTTTGCCCGACTTGTCGTTCAATCCTTCTTGTTTGAAGAGACCATTTTAGTAAGGATCTTGATGATCGTCTTGTTAAAAGCTTCAGCTTGTCCATTCGCGGCGGGGTAAAATTTGTTGTAGGTTCGGATCGAAATTTATCGCGAGAATCAGCGTGAAGGCATGGTGACAAATGCGGACCATTATCGTGGGCGATGCGCGCACACTTTACATCTGTATATGACATGATGTTTAACAAATTTGATCACATCGCTTGTCTTGACCAATCTCAGCGGAGCGGCTTGACCCACTTTGAAATACTCGATTATCGCCAATATGAAGCGATGTCCTTTTGAAGAAGGTGGAGAAATTGGACCGGCGATGTCCATTCCCCGTTTCAAATGGCGGGGCGTGGCGGTAGGATGCAAGTGTTCGGAGGTTGGTGAAGGTAATTAGCATGTATTTGTACGCATGGCATCGTTTAAGCGTAAGCCACGATCCCTCACCATTGTCGGCCAATAATAGCAGAGTCTGCGGCGGTCCCAACTTGGGCCCGGTTGGTGTGCTCCACAAACACCGTCATGAGCTTCTTTCAAGACTTGCTCTGCTTCCTTAGTTGGCAGAACATCGACGGTAACCCATCATATGACCTTCTATACAAAGTGCGCAGTGGGAATCATAGTAAAATCTTGATGCTTTCGTCGGCGAATCGACTCCCTTTCTTTTATGTCTTGGGCAATATCCCATGCAAGACATAGTCGATGTCGGGAACGCCCGGTCGTGCTTCAAGTGACTTAGGCTTCGTCTTCAGCGCGAATCTGTAATGCATATTTTGGCGAAATAGTTGCCGACTAGTCACACTAACTGGCTTGAGTAGCATTCTCGAGCGAGGGCTAAGCGTAAGCTGCAAGAGCGCCGGCGCATCTGCATAAGTGTTCATAAGCGGGGCACATGATCAATGTAAAAGCTTTCAAAGGAGTCAGCTAAAGTTATGGCTGCTGCATGATGAGGGATAAGGTCCTCGTGCGACTTATTCTCCTCTTAGTTGTTTCACGACTGGTGAATCCCCAAATGCTTCAAGGTGCTTCAGCCTAAATGTTTGGCTATGTCGAGACCAATCAATAGCGTTATACTACCTTTCGTTATTGGTGCATGGTTACGATAACGACCACGGCTTCGTGGTATCCGTGGTTTTCGCGGAGATATCAATACTACCCCACTCCGGCTGCGGCGCCGTCGAGGGTTGCTCTCGAGCTCCGATCAAAGAACAAGCGCCATACACGTTCCTTAGAGCCAGATTAGCTTCATAAGGTTCATCGGGCATGTCTTGATACAATTCGACTTTCCCTTTCAATGGATGGTTAGCCATAAGATCACCGGCTTGACCCTTCGCCGTAGCGAGGTTTGAAGTGAATGTAAATGCTTGAGATACGACAATGCCCATCTAGCCATTCGACCATTCAGCGTGCGGTGGGTCATGAATACGTATAGGGTCAATTTTGGAGATGGCGTGTATGAGTGCGTCCCACGAGATAGTGCATCTTTTGGATGGCGAAGACCAAAGCCAAACATTCCTTACGAGCGGGAGGGTATCGATACTCGGCCCACGGATGTCCTCTTGAGGTAATAGATTGCTGTTCGTGGCCATTGTCATCGTCACGTGCTAGAGACACGCTACTTGCATACTCGTGTAGCGGATGTAAATCGAAAGGGCTTTCTGATTTAGGTGCAACTAACGGGGGATTAGAAAGATATGTTTTGATCTCCTCGAATGCCTTAGGCAATCTTAGATCCCAAAGCGAGCGATACACCTTTCTTCATGAGCTTGAGAATGGTTGACATTTCCCGATAAATTGGAAATGAATCTGCGAATGTAAGCCAGCGCCCTTGGAGACCACGAGCTCTCACGAGGCTTCTAGGAGGTGGAAGTTCTTGGATAGCTTTGACTTTATCGAGATCGGTATCTCGTCTGTTTGTGACCACGAACCCTAGGAATTTGCCACTAGACATCCCGGAAAAGACTTAGTTGGGTTCATCTTGGTGATGTGCCGCATTATCTCAAATCTTTGTCCTCAAGTCGTGTAAATGATCACTTTTGTGGCGACTCTTGACCACTAAATCGTCTACGTAGCATTCTCTGTCTTCAGTAAATGTTTTGGAAGATAGTGGTCATAACTGCGGCGGTATGTTGCCCTGCGTTTTCAAGCGAAGGCATAAGCGTATAACGGTATATTTCGGCGGTGTTGAAAGGATGTGCTTTTCATCATCGGGGTGCATTTTGATTTGATTGTACCACGAAAAGCCATCCATAAAGACATCCTTTCAAACCCACGTGTTATCGGCGATAATATCCGTGATTGGTAAAGGAAAATCATCTTTCGGACATCTTTGAATTTAAGTCGATAGTGGCCTTGCGGTAGGATCTGTCGCTTTTCTTCAAAGCGGGTACTATATTGGCTACCCGATCGGGTGTTGAACCTCGAATGAAACACGCTTTGATCGGCTTCTCGATTTCTTTCTCAATGGCCTTCATGACTGAGGGCAAATCGTCGTTCTTTGTTGTTTAACGGGCTTAAGCTGGTTCGATATTAAGGCAATGCATAGCCACTTGAGGGTCTAAAGGGCATATCTTCATAACTCCAGCGAAGACATCGATATATTCATTACCAGGCGATAAGGCTTTCCTTTTCTTCGGCTGTCAAACTATAAGCTTATGAATATGGGCTTTGGATTAGCTTCATCCCCATATCAACTTCGGACTATTTTGTCATCGGTGGGGCGGTTCGTTGTTCAAAGCGATGTTCCCCATCATCCTGTTGACTTAGCGGATCTTGAATAATGACAGTGATCGTCCTCTTGAATCTCAAGTTGATGCGGTCATATTGGCCATCGGGGATCGAAATTCATGTCTGTCGCTTGAATCGGAAGCGTTCGGGCGATGAGTGCTGCGAATGCTCTCGGTCTCGACATGCCATGAGTACGATGGTGATTCATACTGACCCTTCTACGAGTTTTATGATAGTAATCATCGGTGGCCTTAGGGACATAGCGGATCATTGGTGTCACGATGCCTTTCGAAGTTTAGTCCTTCTTTGCGAAGGAAGTCATACCCATTTTCTTCATCAAATTTAGTGCCTTTGGCGAGAAATATGAAAGAGGTTCCTCTTCCTCGCTTTGGGCTTGCTTCGAGCTTGCTTTGGTACGTGACCTTGCCAAGGATAATGTCTTCGATCACTATCTGGTACCACAAAACTGCGAAGTCATTATGCCTTTGGGTCATCATGAGCGGCGACCGAATTGGCATGTGCAATGCGGGTTGACATACAACCGTGGCGAATTTCGACATTAAGTCGATATGACTTTCAACACCCGTCGTAAGCTAAATCATAATCTTCATTGAAAATGGCGATATCGTCATCGGGATCATTCGGTCGATTACAAAGGGTTTTATCATTGAAAACAACTCCTTGTTAGGACTCTATGTCGGCTTCATTCATTTGTCATAGTCCTCGATCTGTGGTTCCGGTTTGGCCTTCCCAAGGTAGTGGGCAGAATCGGTGAAATAATTCTCCACCCCTTGAGCGGTTGCCTTTCATGACCAATGTTTTAACCACTCCTTCTTCGTCTCGTACTTCATGCATTGATGCAGCGTAGATGGGGCGATCAAGTTTTCGTGGATCGGGGTCGACCAAGAGCAAATTGTAAGATGTGTCGCGTCGATGACATAGCAAGTGACATCGTCTTCAAGTCTCCTATCGGCATCGAGAGTTTGATTTTGCCCAAAGGGCCGAGGTGGTGGCATTAGTAGTAGATGGTAGTCGGTTGTGCCAAGCTTGATGCGGTATCCCAAGATGTTGTATAATTCTCAATGGGATGATACTCAATGCGGATCTGGATCAACTTGAGCTTCGGTTGGTCGGACAGGCAATGTAGGTAAAGTATAATGGCCTATCATGCTTGGGTTCTTCACTTGCATGTCCAGGAGAAGGTGATGCAAGGTATTGGCCTGAAGACACGGTGACATTGAGGCAAACTACATTGAGCTTTACGGGAAATGGCGAGCGCCGTTATCATAGCGCTTCATAAAGCTTCTACGGTGGGTGAAGGCGCAAGAGCTGAATAACGTGATCCTCGTAGGGATGTTGGAGTTGAGCTAAAACATCAAAGCGGAAAGGGCCTTGAGGTCTCGCGTGTCCTTCCTAAAGCTCTGTTGTAGTAGTTCCCTTGTTTTGGGCTCAATGGCCAGAGCACCCTTGATGGTACATCAGTGCTGCCTCGGGATACTCCCTTGAGAACTCTTTCCCTCGGGTAGCAAACGCGAGTACAGTTGTCTTGTGGGATGATTCTCCTTTTTCGTGCCCGTGAGGTGGCATTACAAGTCCTCCCTTTAGGCTTTGAAGGGTCCATTGTTCATCGATAACAAGTCGGGGTGGACCCACATAATTTAGCCCTTGGTAGTGTAGGGACCATACCTTGTGCCTCCCGCTGGCGGAGATCAAAGTTCACAACTTTGGCCTGCTTGAGGATCGGCTTTACCCATCTTGCACTTGGAGCTCATGTGAAGTCGCCAAGTGGAGGCGACCATGTTTGCGAGACACCTTCTTGATCCTCCTGAGAGTCATAACACTGCTTCTAACAAGACTTGAATCTTGTCTTTCAAGATGTAGCATGACCGTCGGATGGTGTACCATTCGATGGTACATCTGATATTTTGAATCATCCGTCCTTGAAGCTTCCTCAGGCTTCCTCATTTAGGAAGCGTGATCTTGTTCATTTTGAGTAAAGTTTTAGGATTGGTATGACTGGTCATCCTTAAAGTCATACTTCCTCACGGGGCCGGTACATCAAAAACATTGATTCGCTTGAAGGGTCTCGAGTAGGTTGGGTCTCCACGGCTAAAGTCTCCTTCCTTCATTGCTTTTGGGGAATAAAATTGTTACGATTACCCCCTTCTTATGGCGAAATCACGGGGTTCCTCGGCCCGATCCTCATAAGCATGTTCTCAACTTGCTGCTGCCTCACGATTCTCTCGAGTGTGCTTCAAGCGCACCCATCTTTGAAAGTATGTTGATCGAGTTGGCTCGCACATCAGATGAATGTAAGCTTGAGGGCTGGTCGAGTGCAAAGGCAATTCGGAATGCAGCGAAGACGTCGGCGGACTCAGTCTTCTTTTGCTTTGACCCGACAAAGTGGCCATAGACACCTCGGTGTCATCATCGAAGAATCCGGATATAAAGCCTCGTACATCTTTCCAAGAGGCGATAGAACAGGCTCTAATCTTGAAACCACTTTCGAAGGCGACTCCTTAAAGTGCTAATGAATAGCTTAGGGTCATGATAGGATCGTTACCGTTATATGCGGTTTGTGCTTGGAAGTAATAGATGTGTTCGCGACAGAGCTTTTAGTCGAGCTGCACTAAATTAAGTGGCTTGAATTTGGGAGGATATGGGACATCATCCCATTCTATAGGGTATGGCCTTGCCACCCCAGACTCATAGATTGCCCTTGGGTTTGAGAGCATCCAGTTGCCTTTGGAAATCCGCAACATATGATCTTGCTCTTTTCATATGCGGTTGACTCGCTTCCGGATGACATCAGTGAACATCATGATCCTTGTCGTAGCCTCCTTGCTTCGATTTGGACCTCGCCGTCCGCTTCTCCTTGCCCACCAGTTTCTCCATCATCATTTCTAAGCGTCGATAGATTCTTGTTGCGCCAGAATAGTAGCTGTTGCTCTTCGATCGCCGTGTCATCCCTCTTCTCGTTCGGCCATGAGGGCGGCTCGCGTCACTAATCCAGTATTGAAGGTTGAGGCGTAGCGATGCGAGTTCTCAAACTCTTGGTACCCCGGTAATTGGCTATAGTCAAGCGGGATTGCGCTCGATGCAGGCGGGTGCCCGGTGGCGCCTTGACTATTGATTAATGCGCCTCGTAACCACAGGGAATACTCGAAGTCGGGCGATTCGGGGTATGCATTTGGGGTCTTGCTCCCGCTTCTCCCGACCATGTTAATAGTCACTCCAGGGGAATGACCACCGCGGGCCGCTTGTTTCTTATGGCGAAACCTCCTTCGTCTAGTTGACGGGTCAGATAATCGCTCAAATACAGAAGGTTGATGTGTCGATGAACATTGGGCGCGCATCGCAGAGATGAGCTTCTCACAGCAACAATGAGATTGCATTCGACTGGCGTCACGCTTGTGAGTGAGATAATCACGGAGATCAGAAGTGGATGTACCCCCAATTGATTACGAAGAGCGAGCCTCATGAAGAGGCTCGTGAGTCAGTTGGCTGACCTGGCGAGCTACCGCTTCGCCTGGCTTTGGCGGCGAAGCTTATGGCGAGTTAAGCCATCCGGCGAGTTCATCACGGCTCCGCATGGACCTCGTGTTGGCGGAGTTGATCATTCGACACTGCTATGGCGAGGTTAGTCATCGAGCGGCGTTCGTCATGTTCTTGGCGAGATTCGCCCGGCTGACGAGCTCATCTCTTTCAAAGGGACCAGCGTTGTAGGCGAGGTTAAGCCACTTGGACGAGCTCATCTCTTTTCAAGGGGACCCGCGTTGTGGCGAGGTTCGTCGCTTGGGCGAGTCACCGTGGCGGCGGCGTTCGTCTCTTTGGGCGATACCTCATGTTGGCGGGAGTTCGTCACTTGGGCGAGTTAGCGAGCTTTCTTCGGACGATAGTGGAATCCATCCGCGAGACCAAAGCTTCGAGCACATCGGCGGCTTAGTTCTGTCGTGGCGTTATGCAGCGCGTCTGAGAGTGGACCCTTAGAGGTCGGTCTTATGATAGGCGGGCGAGGCTCGCCGAAGCCAAAACAGCTAACATCATTGAAGTTGACTTGGGTTGCTTAACAACCACCTCTTAACTGCCGGCCGGCTTTTGAGCCTCGTCTTTGAGGCGAGGCTGCTCGTCGAGGTTCACTCGAGAGGATTCAAGAAAAACCACGGGGCTGAAGTCTCCTCTGAGACTTCGGCGACTGCGTGCCTTCAGCGGGCTAGATGCCCGGAGGAGAGGAACTCCTCGTACTTACCGATCGAACTCAATGACCAAGGTGCGAACCTGGGTTCCCAGCAATCTTGTGCGATTAGCCACCACCAGTTCATCGGAATGAATGGTTGCTCCCACTTGTAATTAGCATCTTACGTAGGGTTGAAAAATGTTTATTGATTGAATGAGCGAGTTACAATCAAATTCCTTGATTACAGAGGAAGAGATTGATTTGACTCCTCTTTTGTATGGGTTCTTGGTGGCGATAGGATGCTTCCCTCGATGCTCCGCGTCGAGATTGCTTCCGTTGGCGATCGGACCAAGGTTGCGGGTGATCAAGAGGTTGTTGAAGAGGAGCTTGATCTCCTTGTGCTTAGTGCTTGATTTTCAAGTTCTCTCTAAAAGCCCGACCCCTCCTCTGTGGAGATGGTGGCTTATAAATATGCGAAGAGGTATGGCCCTCCCTTGATTTGTGGGATGTGGCCATGCTTCCGATTGAGAAACCCATGCCCCAAGTGGGATGTGACCCTTGTGAGGAACCATGCTCTCGTGGGATATGACCACTATAGGATGTGACATCTCCCATGCTTCAAGTGTGGTCTTGGTTGGATGGTGAGCTTAGCCATGTTGAATGTCGGGGTTCCGCTGCTGTGGCGAACCTCGGTTGAATGTCGGGGTTGTTCATGGCGTGGCGAACCTCGGTTGAATGTCGGGGTTATTCTTTGTGGCGAACCGGTTGAATGTCGGGGTTCGCTGCTGTAGAACCTCGGTTGAATGTCGAGGTTCCTTCTTTGTGGCGAACCTCGGTTGAATGTCGAGGTTCACTGCGTAGCGAACCTCGGTTGAATGTCGAGTTCCCGCTGGCGTGGCGAACCTCGGTTGAATGTCGAGGTTCCGCGCTGGCGTGGCGAACCCGGTTGAATGTCGAGGTTCCCTTTGCTGTAAAGAACCTGGTTGAATGTCGAGTTCACTCGTGGGCGAACCTCCGGTTGAATGTCGAGGTTCCGCTGTGGCGAACCTCGGTTGAATGTCGGGGGTTCGCGCGTGGCGAACCGGTTGAATGTCGGGGTTCGCTGGCGTGGCGAACCCGGTTGAATGTCGAGTCACTGCAATGATGTTGTGGCGACACCGTGCGAATGTCGAGCCTCGTCTGAACGTCGAGCCTCGCTGCTTGGCGAGCCTCGTCTGAATGTCGAGCCTCGGCTGCTGGCGAGCCTCGTCGAATGTCGAGCCTCGGCTTGGCGAGCACCGATGCCTCTGACGAAGAACGGTCGTAACTTTCAAACCGTGCGTCGAATTAGGCGAATTATATATGGAAATCGACCATCTCGACGAGGCGGGCCAATTGCCCGGTAATTTTACCCAGTTCCTTTTGGTTTGAGAGATATCAGCATTTCTGTCTATTTTTGTATAGTCGAACATCGAGGTAAACTTAACCTTTAGGCGGGCCTAACTCCACTCAGATGGACTCTTAAGCTCTTTTGCTCATTCCGAGTTGCTGTGTAGGGATTAAGGCAATTTTTATTGCCTACATATACCACTTTGTCACTTGGCTGCTTTTTATGGCTCATGAGCATGCGGTAGGGTATTTTATCGCAGCGGTCTGTATCGCGTATGGAGCCTTATCTACCAGCTTTGCGTCGGTTTGGGTATGATCAAGCTGTATGTCGGTAATCAATTCTCAATTACAATCCAGGCGGCTTAGTTGTGGGAGCGGGGCTTGATGCTGGGCCGTCGGCGATGCGGTGCTCGTTTTCTCTTCATAGCGAGACCCTCAATCGGGGCGTTAAGCTTATTGCAAGTGGCATTGCATGGCAGCAGAGATCGAGTTTTAACATCAATTCATCGGGGTTGCGTTGATTCGGCGTCGTTATAGAGAAGGCCGGAACATCGAGGAGCATTCACGAGTGAAAAAATATTTAAGTCTTTGAGAAGGATGTTGGTGCGGAGAACAGCATCCACCTAGCCTCATGATGAGGAAATAGATGAGGCCACGAATGAGTAAGCGACAACATTCCTTCTTCTGGTGTTGAAGAAACTTTCGAGTGAACACGTATCGAGGCTATGGATTTTGTTCCTTTTGATGAACCATCGAACATCTTCCGCCAAGATCCTCTTGAAACTCTACCTCACCGCCGATCTGTTGGGAGGCGTGCCCCGAAACCACCCGCCCGAGCACGGAGGAAGCGAAGCCTTGGTATCAACAACTCAAGGATCTAAAGACCGGGGCCTCCTCGGACCAAGCGTGTAGTCAAGGGTAGGAGAAAGCCTTGATTGAATCTGTACGGTTTGAGCCCCATTCGAAGGCCCTCGATCTTTGCCAAAAGTATCTTGGGATGATCTTGAAGAGTCTCGTGGTTCTTTGTCGTTTACGAGCGAACCCGGGACCCAAGATGATGATCTGACGATCCTGCGGCGGTTGTGCACGAGACCTCATTTGCTTTGACTATCGTCACCACCCCTCAATTGAAGTTCCGCCAATCGGCCTCGGCTTGTCCGTCGGGCTCAAATCCTTCTGTTTGGTACCCGTCTTCTTTTGACTTGTCGAAGACTACGGGGTATCTATGATTAATAATTTCTTTGCCATCCTAAAAGAATCTCTGCTCAAGTGTTGGGCGTGGTGGGGACTTTCTTTGGAATCAAAGCTTTTTTGGAACCCCTCACGGATGTGATCGAGAGCGACCGGCGCTTCTACTCTGTTACTTAACGAACATTTAGTGCGAGACCCTTTCAACAAATGGCGGCGTGACCGATCTCTTCGTTCCATGATTGAGGACCGTGCTATGCATCTTAGGAGAATAAGAGATGATACCCAATTTGAGCTCCAACGTCAAATGCTCGAGAAAAGCGGACTATTAGGAAGCTCTTTGAGGCGGCAGCGCCTACGTATGATGAAAAGAGGTTCTTGGCGCCGGCGTAACCAACAACTCTGGTTGACTCCTACAGGCTGCACTTGTCGATATTCGAGCAAAATTGGCGGGCGAAAGTGGGCTAGCGGCACTCTTGAAAACATCAAACTCGATAGCTCAATGTCTGGCGCATGAGGCCCAGCGGTGCTGAATCGATGACACGGAAGAGGCGTTCTTTGTGAGCCAAATGCTGTACTTTCAGGCGATGATCTTTATAAGCGGAGGCGGGAGGTCAAATCGCTCAAAAAGAAGCGTGGACAAGATTGCCGAGATCCGCCAAACTCTTGGGAACTTGTAACTCATGTACCTTTGATCTTGTTATAAAATTTCAACTTTGGTGTCCATTTAATGTTTTCTTGTGTCATTTATATCGCAATTTGGAATTTTTAGCAAACCCCGACTATCAGCGGACTTGGTATGTCTTTACCAGCTGCCGTTTGAGTTGGACTAGCCATACTTTCCCCTCGGTATGGTGAGTTTTGAGGTTCTTTTAGACTTAATGCTAAAATCTCCCCTCTATCCTTAGCCGTTCAAGGCGTTGGATTAAAAGATAAGAACCTTCGTCGATAAACCACCCTCGGGAATAAAATAGTGTGGGAGTGATCAAATCATTCAATGACATAAAAGTGTAACGATCATTGATCGAAAGCAATCAAGTTGTTGAGTGACATGAAAGTATAACAACGATTGTGAACAAAGTCATTTAGAGGAATGACCATGTGGGAGTAGTTAAGTGGTTGATGACATAAAAGTATAGCGACTATGGTTGAAATAAGGCACATCTCATGGTAGGCTACCATCGGGAATAAAAGCAGTATGGGAGTGATCAAATCGTTTGTGACATAAAAGTATAGCGATGTCATTGCCAATCAAGTTGTTGACATGAAAGTATAACAACAATGATTATGAACAAAGTCATTTAAGGAAATGACTACGTGGGGTTAGCGAGTCGTTCGGTGACATAAGAGTATAGCGACTATAATTGGAATAGGAGCACATGCATAGTAGGCCACTATTGGTGAGGAGTTGATAAGGGTATATTGCTTGGTTAACCACTTTCTAACCTAAAGTTACTTGGACAAGTGGCGATATGGAAATGATCAGTCGTTCGGTGAGTAGAAGTATATATATTGTGTGAAAACAATCACATTGTTGAATGGCGTGAAAGTATGACCACTTGTGATTGACATGAAGACACATCATTCGATAAATCAAAATTAGGTGACAGCCGTTGTTCATAAGTGAAACATTGGCTCATCGTTGAGTAAGCCCATGCGGGATGGCGAACATCATTGATACGAATAACAAGCGTCGGAAAATTAGAATATTGGCGCATCACTTGGTAGGCCAATGGTGGACATCGTAAAGATAAAATATTGACTTGGTAAGTCAATGCTTAGAAACGATAAGATAATTGATTAGGGGTAATATTTCTTGAAAACCGTTGATAGGCATCATGATTTTGTCGCCTTCTTGATTGGTTGGCTGATGCAGCTCCATTCGATAAACCGACTCCACACGAATGGTCCTTCCCATTTTGGTTCAATTTCCCTTTCTTCTTGGAATTCAAAATCATTGGGCGTCGGACAGCGAAACGAGTCGCCTTCCTTGAAAATCACGACATGGACTTTCTTGTCAAATGCTTTAGAAATCAGTGCGGTACAACTTCGATATCTTTGTTGAGCACGTAATGCGCTTTTCATCCAGCATTTCAAGTTCCTCAAGGCGTCGTGATGATTTTCCTCGATTGTCATTCCAGTGGATAACGCTATTGAAGCGATGGGATTTGAATCTCTAACGGTAAAATGGCCTCACAACCATAAACCGAGAATATGGGGTTGTACGTGATTATTCTGCGAACCGTTTATGCGGTAAAGCCCACAGGCTTGCCCAACTTGTCGTTCAATCCTTCTTGTTTGAAGAGACCATCTTGGTAAGGATCTTGATGATCGTCTTATTAAAGCTTCAACTTGTCCGTTCCCATAGGATAGTAAAGGCTGTTGATGCTAAATTCGGATTGAATTTATCATGAAATCAGCGTGAAAGCATAGCCCGACAAATTGTGGACCATTGCGTGGACAATCTGTCTTGGCACACCATATCGGTATATGGCGTGATGTTTGACAAATTTGATCACATCACTAGTCTTGACCATTCTCAATGGAATAGCCCGGCCCACTTTGAGAAATGTCGATTATCGCCAATATGAAGCGATGTCCTTTTGAAGAAGTGGAGAAATGGGACGCGATATCCATTCCCCGTTTCAAATGGCGGGGCGTGGCGGTAGGATGCAAGTGTTCGGAGGTTGGTGAAGGTAATTAGCATGTATTTGGCATGCATGGCATCGTTTAAGCGTAAGCCCGGCATCCCTTACCATTGTCGGCCAATAATAGCAGAGTCTCAGCGGCCGATCCATAACTTAGGTCGGTGGTGTGCTCCCAAACAGTCATGAGCTTCTTTCAAGACTTGCTCTGCTTCCTTAGTTGACGAGACATCAGTAGTAACCCATCATATGACCTTCTATATAAAGTGCGTATTGGGAATCATAATAAAATCTTGATGCTTTCGTCGGCGAATTGACTCTCTTTCTTTTATGTCTTACGGCAATATCCCATACAAGACATAGTTGATGATCGGGAACCGCGGTCTCGTGCTTCAAGTGACTTAGGTTAGTCTTATTTGCTTGGATCGTAATGCATATTTTGGAGTGAAATAGTTGCCGACTAGACACATTAACCTGGAGTAGCATTCGAGGCGGGGCTAAGCGTAAGCACAAGAACGCCGGTATTGCTGCATAAGTGTTAAAGCGGGGTACATGATCAATGTAAAAGCTTTCAAAGGAGTTGACTAAAGTTATGGGCTGCATGATGAGGATAAGGTCCTCGTGCGACCGTACTCTCCTCTTAGTTGTTTCACGATTAGTGAATCCCCAAATGCCTCAAGGTGTTTCACCTAAATGTTTGGCTATGTCGAGACCAATCAATAGCATTATACTACGCTTTCGTTATTGGTGCATGGTTCGATAGCGACCATTTCGTGGTATCGCGTGGTTTTGTGGAGATATCAATACTACCCTCAGGCTACAATGGAACATCGGGGTGGCTCTGCGGCTCCAGTCAAAGAACAAGCTGCCATACACGTTTCCTTAGAGACCAGATTAGCTTCATAAGGTTAATCGGGCATGTCTTGATACAATTCTTTCCCTTTCAATGGATGGTTAGCCATAGATCACCGGCTTGACCCTTCATGCCTTCGAGGTTTGAAGTGAATGTCGTGCTGAGATAATAACAATGCCCATCTAGCCATTCGACCATTCGCGTGCCGGTAGGGTCATGAATGCGAGTATAGGGTCAATTTTGGAGATGGCGTGTATGGAATTACGTCCCACTAGATAGTGCAGCATCTTTGGATGGCGAAGACCAAAGCCAAACATTCCTTACGAATGGGAGGATATCGATATTAGCCCGTGGGTGTCACGAGGTAATAGGCTAACGTAGGTGAAGTATTGATTGAATTTGAAGAAAATTACAATCACACTCTCCGATTCTGAGAGGAAGAAGGTTGATTTGACTTCTCTTTTATATGGGTTCTTGGTGGCGAAAAGACTTCACTCAATGCTCGCGTAGAGATCCGCTTTCGTTGTGATCGAACAAAGTTGTTGATGATTGATGAAGAACTCAATCTCTCTTCTTGCAAGTCTTTGAATTTTCAAAAGTTCCCAAAGTCCCTTTTCCATAGTGGTCCAAGACTATTTATCACAATTAAGCACATAGCGGTGTGCTATAATCGTCAGGAGCGTGGATTAGATGCGTGGTGCGTGGGTATAAGCGATACCCACGTGGGTATCGTGATGCGTGGCCTTTCTTTGTATATGCGAGAGCCTCGAGCCGTTAGATGGCGAGCCGGCTCGGCTGAACCTTGATTGAATGGCGAGTTAGCTGCTTGGATGAACCGGTTTCTTAGGCGAGCCATTGCTTGGCGAACCTCGGCTGGATTCATTTATGCATTTTGGTAGGATAGCGAGCTTGTAGAGCGAACCTCGGATGAAATGGTTGGGTTTTAAGCCCGGCTGCGTTGGCGAATCTCGGTTGAATGTCGAGGCTCACTGCGTAGGCGAACCGGTTAAATGTCGAGTTCACTGCGTGGCGAACCTCGGTTGAATGGCGAGTTCGCTGGCGTGGCGAACCTCGGTTGAATGGCGAGTTCGCTGCTGTCGCGAACCTCGGTTGAATGGCGAGGTTCGCTGTAAGGCGAACCTCGGTTGAATGGCGAGGTTCCTTTGCTGTGGCGAACCTCGGTTGAATGGCGAGGTTCTTCTTTATCGCGAACCTCGGTTGAATGGCGAGTTCGCTGGCGTAGAACCTCGGTTGAATGGCGAGGTTAAGCTACTTGGCGAACCTCGTCGACAAAGGGCTTTCTTTGCTTGGCGGACTTGATACGAATGGAGAAGCCAAACTTTGATAGTGTGGAAGTCTGCGTAAACTTTGATGTTGTGGCGAGCCTCGTCAATTTTAAGTGTTGAGGGGCGAACCATCATGCTTGTTGAGCTTCATTTCGTCGCGAGCCTCGTGTTCACGATTGAACTCCGCTCCTCATTGCAAACCGTATTGAGGTTGAGCCTCGCCTTAACAGTCGTTTGAAGCTTTAACAACTAGGATGCTTGTGACCCTGCGCTAGAGGATTTTTGGCTGTCTACAAGACCCCTTCAAAGTTTTGGACTTGAATCAGTTATGTGGGAGTGCGGAATACTTTGAATTTTTCTAATAGCTATTGGCGAACCGCTCTCAACCTCGCCGAGGGAGTTGGTATGAGGGCAAGGCCGAACCTCCGCACTCAGCGACCCTTGGCGTTTAGTTTCGATTTCTCTTTAAATCCATCCGTTGGCAAATTAGGGATTAGCCCCTTTGGTGACTTGTCATATCCCGGATCTCGTCGCGGATCTGCGCCGATGATCGCGTGAGAGATGCGGGCCTATCTCGGCCCGGTTGGGTTCTTGAGACCCATATATGGCGTGAGGCGGAAAGTTCCCCCTTGCTCATCTTCCTCAAGCCACAAATTTAGATCACGAAATCCTCCTTGGCCTTTCGAAGCAATGGCCCCAAAACGCTCTTGGCAAAGGCAAAAAGCGTTGGGACTTACGGCTCTGCTCCACCGCCGTCGCTTTCCACGGGTAAAAGTAAGAGCATCGCTTCGCCAAGACATGACCTTTATAATCTCTGGTAGAGTTGATTTAGTGACATAATTTTCACTCACGGAGGCGAGATCGATCTCAAAGATCGTAACTTTCTAAGCGGCCCGGTTTTAGCGAGCTTGCCTCTCACCCGACTCGCTTGAGGATGAGCAATGGGTAGCCTCTTCCTCATCAAGAAAAAATCAAACAGAGGGGAAAGGCATGCCATGCTACTGCAATTCGAGGGAGATGACGACCAGTGGTAAATTCAGCCTATCCGGCGGAGACTCAGCCCACGCCACCAGAGCTTTAATAAAGGTATAAATACAAGTACCCCAAATCTCCACCCAAATGCTAAGACTCAAAGGCATGAAGATAAAAGTACCACAGGAAGTTCAACCTCGGGCGCCATTCAATACCAATTGGAAGAGATAAACCGAACTTCAACTCCCATATCGCTTCAACGCCATGGCCCAATCACAATATTCCCGCAAGGATCACTCTTTACGAAGTTGTCATGGTTGTCAAAAGAGACAAGAGAGCTCTTCAAGAAGCCCTCGCCATTCGTAGGTCTTCCTCACCCAAGGTTGCCGAGTCCGTAAGAGTCGGCCCAACAATGCAATCTTGCGACTAAACACTTCCGCATCACTTTTACAAAGGAGGATATGCGCACGAGGAATCCAAGCACGAGAGCCGCTATACTTCACCGCATATTGGTTCTAGCTGGTTAACCGGATCCAAGTCGATCCGGTTCCACCGGAGCATCATGCCCCGCTACCATGTATCATCTTAATTCCCCTCCAAGAGTCGGCATCGACAGTACAATGATTTATGGATTTAACACCGGTCTCTCCGCTTGGTAAGATCCGGATAAAGTGCCAAATGGGGACTTAAAGTCCAAGTCACCGCTATGTGATTGACGCGAGACTTCCTATAACTTATTG
>WHSE01000274.1:0-31037 GCA_012295165.1 Asparagus setaceus
TCATATGTTTAGTATCTACTTCTACCACCTAAATTTCAACTTAATTAATTGTTTGTGAAAACAAATTTTGTGGCTTCATTCTTTTTCAAACATATATATATGATCTCATAATTACTGTGAAATTGATCAGCACAAAATCTCATTTTTCAATTTCCTCTTTGGTGTCTCTGGACTTTGCTACATAAGTCATTTGATATAGAAAGTGGAAGTCCTAAGAATCAATGGTTGATTCACATTTTTAACTTTTAACCAAGTTATATAAGATCTCTAATCTTGAAGCATAAGTGAATATGAGATAGATCCCTACACATGCTAAATGTGTTAAATTTTGATTTTGAGCAAATAATTATATACTTACTAAATCATTCCTTAACTTGAAGCCTTAGATCATGATAACTATAATTTTAATGACTAGACCATATGTTCTATTGAGTTCAATGTGATTTTCTCCATTAGCAAGCAAATACTCTTTCTTAAAGGTTTTGTAGTAGAGAAGAGTGTGCTTTATTAATATTTGTATAGAACTTTATGTTTTAGACATATTATAAAGTCAATATTAATTATTGTTGGTATATATATATATTAATAAAATCATGTCAATATTTTTGAAACAAAATAGCACCTCCCCATCCTATATAGTAGAAAAATTAAATATAGCCAGTTGAGTGCTAAGCAAAAGAGGGCTTACATTCAGAGAGGCATGGATAATAAGAGAAAGCGAGAAAGTACTTACTCCACAGACAATAATACAAATAGCGCACGACAACACATTGATCCAGAGGACCAAGTATCATTTATACCATTAAATTTTGATTTATAGTCTTACATATAGAAGTTTCAAACTAAAAATCATCATGCTACCTATAAAAGCATTGCCCCGGTACGACACAAGTATACTTGCATAGGCCAATGCTCAGATGCAAGTAGTTTGTTACTTACAATTTATCCTAAAATTCAATCTGACCTCTCATACAATAATATTCCTCATACAATACTAATTTTATGTCTGTTTAGGGCATGTTTGTTTCACCATTTTTATAGAATAGGATTAGGATTTGGCTCGACAGGCAAATTTGTAAATAACTGGATTCTAGATAAATCCTATTATCGAAGTTTGGTTCACCAAAATTTTATAGATATGGTTATCTATAACTGACGTGGAGGGTTTTATGGATATTGAAATCGAGTCCGAGCTTCGATTTGGCTTGGATTAGGATTTGGCGAAAAAACCCTCAAAAGCCGCTTCATATTCTAATCCGACCTCACCAAAACCCTAGATTTGCCTCTCTCTCCCCGAAAACTTTTCGGCCCCGCCTATGTTCAGGCCTCAAGTTTCATTGAAAGCCATAGATCTGCCAGGCTTCGGCTCGATTGGGGTCGGATCTCCAGCTTTGAGGTCGGATCCGGGTTCGATTGAGGTCGATCTTTGGTTTTGAGGTTCGTTCCTAATCTAAAACCGGTTTGTACTTTGATTTATGTCGGATCTGGGTTTTGAGGTTCAATCTAATAAGTTTAAAGCTAGTTTGTTCTTCGACAATGGATCTTGGGTTTTGAGGTTCGATTCCAAGCATAAACCGCTACTTTGATGGGGTGGATATTGAGTTTTGAGTTCGATTCAAGCTCAAACCGGGTTTGTACTCGATTGGGGTCGGATCTCGATTTTGAGGTTCGATTCCAAGCTCAAACCGTTTGTACTTTGATTTTGTGATTGTATTTGTTGGTTGGATTTTGATTCAGACTTCAAATTTTGTAGATCCAAACGCTGACATACAAGTTTCGGTTCCAAGCTTGGAATTTGTGGATATTCCTTTGCGTCCGTTGTTTTGCTAGCTTGTATAATTCTTAATTCACTGCCTTAATTCCTAATTTTGTGCAAGAGCTTGTTCTTGGATTTGTCGTGATTTTAATTTTTAATTCCAAATTTTATTCGTTTGTTCTTGATCTCGCTGTGTTCCTTAACTTGTATTATATATAATGCAGCCTTAGTTTGTTAATAATAGTGCCTTTTTATTAGCATACATAAAGATATTACATAGTTTAATCCCATTACAACATTTTATTTACTTGTATTGGTATTAAATCCATTAAATTTTGGTAAGTAATTAACGATATTAATTTTACAATGTATGTAGATGGATAACATAGATGAAGAACAATTAACGACAATGCGTGGTAGTGCTTTGTGTTAGCCATGGTCACGATAATAACTTGTATGTTGAGAATGCGCTAGGCGCAAGACCATTTCCAGTTGTACAAGGGAAGAAAAGATCAAAAAATTTATTGTAGAGAGGCTCACTTCAAGCGCAGTATTGGAAGGCTATAGTGATAGTTGTCGGTCTTATATTAGAATGAGACCAAGAGCCTTTTAGACTTGCGTAAATATCAAATCAAATGGTTTATTAAAGGATACAAGACATGTTCAAGTTGAAGAACAACTCGAATGTTCCTAAGTATAGTGGGTCATAAAACTAAGAATAGAATAGTAAGGATGAGTTTATCGATCAGAGAAAGCTTAGTAGGTATTTTAATAAAGTCCTACGAAAGCAATGAATGGACTAACGGATCGGTACTTGAAGCAAGCTCGAATGAAGTTC
Source organism: Asparagus setaceus (assembly GCA_012295165.1). Classification (NCBI taxonomy): domain Eukaryota; kingdom Viridiplantae; phylum Streptophyta; class Magnoliopsida; order Asparagales; family Asparagaceae; genus Asparagus; species Asparagus setaceus. The sequence continues at coordinate 2,595 of WHSE01000274.1, forward strand.
CCATGAGATTGCGAACAATCCAAACTATTTTCCTATTTTAAGGTAAATTTATTAAACAAATTATCATTTTTATAAATAAAGAAATATAAAATTGAATATTTTACGATGTTTTATTTTTATAGGATTGCATTGGTATGATATGGCACACACGCTGATCTAGTGTTACCCAAAGGACCTAGTTGCACGCTTTTAGAGGCAAAGGTGTCACACGTAACGCTCTTAGCAGCCTTGCACCCCAATAAATTATTCACCTATGTTCTAGCCGGTGGGAGGGAGCAGAAATGACTTTAGAATATTACAAGATGCTTTGTCGAGACCACACCTCAAGGACCAGAGTTTATGATGGTATAACTTCATTCTTATTCAGAGTTCAATAATAACTTTAATTCTTTTAAGTTAAGATAATAAGATACCGTTGTATTTATTAATGTAGGTAAATATTACCTCCGTGACGCCGGATATACTACCATGCCCTACCATATCCCCATATCGTGTGTACGATATCATTTAAAAGAACACACCTAGGACACCAAAGAATAGAAAAGAGTTATTTAATTTAAGGCATTCATCTTTAAGAACAAAAATCGAATGCACATTTGCTATATTGAAGAATCGGTTTAAAATTCTCCAAGCAAAGCCAAATTATCCATTTCCGACTCAAGTGGACATTGTTTTCGGCACCATCTTGCACAATTTTATTGCATTAGAAGATCCGATGATGATATTTTAAATGAGGATGTAGAGATTGATGTCGATAATGGGGAAGTGACAAATGAAGACGATTCAAATGTAGTGGACTATACTCAAAATAGGACACAGAGAGAGGAACGGATGCAAGAAATGAATGGAAGGAGTCGAGATCAAATTGCTTGGGCAATGTGGGTTGACTATTGTGCCAAGTATAACGGTGGTAATACAATGGAGAGTGGTTTAAATTAATAAACATTTTGTTTGTTGCTTATTGGTTTTATATTTGCTACTATTCATGTCTATTGAATGTAATGTAACATGACTTGTATTTCATATTTCCATGTATGCTATTTATGTGATGTAACATGACTTGTAATTCATGCCACTATTAATGGTGTATTATTAATGGTGTATTTTATTTTGATCCATGTATGCTACTTATGTGTTGTAACATGACTTAACATTCATATTAGGGCATGTATGCTACTTATGTAGTTTATTTTTGATTCATATTTCCATGTATGCCACTATTACATATATATGATGATATATTCATGTTTTACATTGCAAATAGGTATGGCTAAGAATGGGAAGATAAACAAAATAGTGGGTCTCCTTCAAATGCAATGCCAAGTCCTACACATGGCATTAATAAGAGCTTCATGTCATTTCAACCACCACCTTTATCACCATTCCCACTGTATGATGGTCATTATAGTGGAATGACACGCAGTTCCCATGTCATACATGAGCATGCTAAAAGCACCACAAGGTTTATTTCATCCCACTTATAGTTCTCAAAGTAGCGGCCTCCTCAATTTTCACCAACAATGGGTGATTCAGTGGTAAAGTAATTCATAATTTAGATGAGGAGGAGCAAACTTCGCTATAAAAAGGAAGAAATTAGCACATAAGAAAAAGGTCCCGCAACAAGGCTTAACTCAAGGGGTGTGGCTAATAAGAAGTGGGCACCAGAGCACGATAATGCTTTATCCCTTATCTTGCAAAGTTAGCAAAAGATGGAATGAAGCCGATAAGAACTTCAAAGCGTAAGATTATAGAATGGCAGCTATGAAAATAAACATGCAACCAGACAAGATTTTAATCATCTTCATGTGGTTAATCACTTAAAATGCTTGAGAAACAAATTCAATGACATGAAGGCTTGCCTTGATATAAGTGGAGCTGGTGGGATGAGGAAAATCAAATGATTACCCCGATGAGGAGACTTTGAAATCATGGACACAGTATATTACTTTCAACATCAATAGTGCAATTAGAAATTTATTATATTTGGTGCACATACTTTTAAATTTCTAAGCCTTGTGGGTCTATTGTTATTGGGATAAATTCAATTTTAGGCTCAAAGCATACATAAACAAGCCTCCTCACTTCAAAATTTACAAATCATCATGGGTGATGACCAAGTTAAGGGTGACTTTAGTACCTTGTGTTTGATGACATTGGCTCTAGTAGGTCCATACCTATTGAAGATGATGATAATATAATTCCGAACATAGTGAACCGAGCCCAACTGATGCTAACAATGGAACAACCTACTAGGCCACAAAACAAAAGCAAAGATAACTTTAAGTCATCTTCTAGCAAAAATCTAGAAAATCATATGATCAAGATGAATTGTTGTGCTCCTTTGTTGAGACAATGTCTCACCATCGTAAATCAACACATGGTTCAACACATGGTTCATCGGATCATGCCATTTGCTGAAGGAACATAGCGATGACTATTCTGATGTATTTTGACAAAGTGTTAGATCATTTATATGATGATGAACGTGGAGGCTAGAAGGTTCATTATAAAACCAAGGAAGCTAGGAAGAGGTACATCATCTCACCGATCGATGAGCAACATTGGACCGTTAGCTAATTTACTTGCACACTTTGATCACATTTTGGAGGAGTATTTTGCTTGTGCACAAGTAAACAATGCTATGAACTTGTGTATCTTGATAGTTGCAAACTTTTGATAGTTGCAAACTTTATGTAATTGCAAACTTTATATAGTTGCACACTTTATATATGATGGCATGTAATTGGTACTACTATGATTTTGTTGCGTACAATGCATATGGGAATGACCAATGAGCTTATTTTTGGACTTTATTAAATGCTACTTATGCATTTAAAGGTTTATTTATATGAGCAATGATGAGGATAATAAACTTATGATGCCTAGAATTATTTTGTGATGTTTAGGCAGGCAATCCCTCAAAATTGCAAACCTACATTGCATCATAATTTTATGTTGGCAATACTTTATGACAAATCAATTTATATTCTGAGCTCTAATTATTTTGTGATGTTTATCTCGTTCATGTTGTTGTTGGTTGTTCTTGTTGGTATTTTTGAGCTTGTGAGGCTCCGTATTTGGGTATTTTGAGCTTGTTTAGCTCGTTGCTGCTGCTATTGGTTGTTCTGTTGTTGGTATATTGATCTTGTTTAGCTCCTTTAATTGGGTTTATTGAGCTTGTTTAGCTCCTTGTTTTGTTGGTTTTTTTGCTGCTGGTAGGAGCTTGTTTAGCTCCTTGATTGGGGGGTTGTTGCTGCTGGACTGAGCTTGTTTAGCTCCTGTTGCTGCTGGTTTGAGCTTGTTTAACATATCGTTTTGTTGGTTTATGTTGTTGCTGGTTGGAGCTTGTTTAGCTCCTCGTTTTGTTGGTTTTAGTTGTTGCTGGTTGGAGCTTGTTTAGCTCGTTAATTTGATGGTTTTTCGGTTCTGTTTCGCTGCTGGTTTGAGCTTGTTTAGCTCCTCGTTTTGTTGGTTTTTCTGCTGCTTGTAGGAGCTTGTTTAGCTCCTTGATTGGGGGGTTGCTCGCCGGATGAGCTTGTTAGCTTGCCTGCCGGGTTTGAGCTTGTTTAGCCTCGCTTTGTTGGTTTATGTTGTTGCTGACCGGAGCTTGTTTAGCTCCTCGCTTTGTTGGTTTTTTGCCGTAGGAGCTTGTTTAGCTCCTTGATTGGGGGTTGTTGCCGCTGGACTGAGCTTGTTTAGCCTGCCGCTGGGGTTGTTGCCGGATCTTGTTTAGCTCGCAGCCGCTGGTTTGAGCTTGTTTAGCTCCTCGTTTTGTTGGTTTATGTTGTTGCTGGACCGAGCTTGTTTATCCTCGCTTTGTTGGTTTTGTTGTTGGTTGGAGCTTGTTTAGCTCGTTAATTTGATGGTTTTTCGTTACTGGTTTGAGCTTGTTTAGCTCCTCGCTTTGTTGGTTTTTCACGCTTGTAGGAGCTTGTTTAGCTCCTTGATTGGGGGTTGTTGTTGACCTGAGCTTGTTTATTCTTTGCCGGGTTTGAGCTTGTTTAGCTCCTCGCTTGGTTTATGTTGTTGCCGGATGAGCTTGTTTAGCTCCTCGCTTTGTTGGTTTTAGTTGTTGCCTGGTTGGAGCTTGTTTAGCTCGTTAATTTGATGGTTTTTCGTCAGTTTGAGCTTGTTTAGCCTCGCTTTGTTGGTTTTTCTGTCGCTTGTAGGAGCTTGTTTAGCTCCTTGATTGGGGGTTGTTGTCAGCCGGACTGAGCTTGTTTAGCTCCTTGATTGTGGGTTGTTGTTCCCTAAAAGAGATTGTTTAGCTCTCATGGTCACGATGTTTTCTGCCTGCTTCAAGCAATGATTGAGAGCCTTAGCTCTATGTAGATATGGTTTTTCAGTTGTTTAGAGCTTGTGTAGCTCTCGGTTCATTGGTTTTCCGGTTGATAAGAGCTTGTGTGATTGGTTTTTCGTGATTGATATTTGGCAATGATGATTGTCTTTACGAAGAAGAGCAATCTAATTTACGCTTTTATGTACGATATGGAATTCGTGATGAGAATGCAACCTACATTGAATCGACGATGTACGTAAGGCAATCCATCATTAGAATGCAATCTAAAATAAAGCCGTAGTTATAGATGGGGCTTTCAACTTCACAAACAAGACTTAATTCGAGCCATTACAATATCAATTGTTTTGCAAGTACAATTACATGACATGCTTACAATGATGTAAATAATACAAAAGAACACTACTAAAATTGCGAAATTTTCCAAACTAAGAGTTGTTTTTAACAAGCTTCAATTTTGCCACCTCTTTGATTTCAAAAATATTTATCTCCTAACCTTTTTCTTTGGAAAATTGGTGTACTTGGTTGCTAATTTCTCCTTCTTCATGCCATTCAAAAATTGCATTCTTTATTTGGGTATTTAGCACACCCCAATAATACCGCCTTTATTTTTACCATACTTGCAAACTTTCATGGGTGTTTGATATTGCAATCGCACCAAACTTCAAAACTTTGAGGGCATTCTTTTGATTTCATGTTTGGTTGGAGGAGATGAAACTTGTTTCGACTTGAGGTATGATGCTCCATATTTATAGATAAGAAGCCCTTGAACTAGCCTGGAGGCATTTTGGTTTTGAAATTTGAACATGGGAATAAACTAGCCGCTTGGAGGCCTTGGAATAATTTTGACTTTTGCCAAATTTTAAAAACTAGCCGTTGAGTGTTATCATCCATTTATCCCAAAATTGGAATTCCAAACCAAACAAAAGAATAGGATTTGAAGGAGTTCTATAAAGTTGGAATCCATATATTTTTATGTGAAACAAACATAGAAAGAGGAAAAATGGGATTCCAAAAATTCAATGACATCCAACAAATTTTTATAGATTAGGTTGGAATCCATAAAATAAGTGGGATTCCTAATCCTATTCCTATTTTTGTTTGAACCAAACATGCCCTTAGTCTATTTTGAATTTACAGAGTTCACCTCATAAAAAAAGTAGGTTTTTTCTTTTTACCATATATTACTGTGTTTCAAACCTAGAATTTTCTTGGATCACCAATATAAAATAATAATTTTATGTATGTATGGTCTAGTTTGAATATGTAGGAGCTCACCTCAAGTAAAGAGAAAGTAAGTTTCAATATTTTAATCATGTACTACTGGTGTTTGAAACTTAGGATTTGCCTGGATTAGTCAAAATATAATAATAATTTTATGTATGTGTGCTCTATTTTGAATTTGCACGAACTCACCTCAAGTAAAGAGAGAGTAGATTTCATTTGCTTAATTATGTATTATCGTTGTCTAAAACTGAATTTACCTGGTCAATCAAAATTCTAAAATTGGTATTTAGTGGAATGTGCTCAAGAACAAAAAGAATCATTTTTATCATCATAAAGTAGAGGTTTAAAAATTTAATCTTATACACCCAAAATCTTCATAGTTGAAAATTTACTCCCAAAATAAAAAATCAAAGTATTTGACGACGTGGAAGACATGTGCATCCCACCTAGTAATCTTAAAGGGATTGGGATTTGTATCATATTTACATTGTGTACCCCTCTCATTGTGTACCCCTCTCACTCTATTAAAATGGTTAAATTATTATATTTGCATTTTTAGAACCCTTTCATCAATATGATATTCTTTTTTTTTCACTAGTGATATTATGGTATTAATATTAAAATTAATATCATACTAGATATTTTTCCTACTACTAAATATGCCAACTTGATTATTTTTTCCATATAAAACAATATCAAATAAATGTCAAACGTTGATATTAATATGATCCTATTAAAAATATTAATCGATAATTTAGGCTTTAGGATCTGTTAGAATTGGGATTAATGGGAGGTAGGGAGGGTAAGGGACTTATTAACCTTTCTTGGGAACTCATTTGCACCACCACCATCTTCTTCTTCAACTAGTCAGGTGGGTTTTTTTTCACGAACAACCCCTTTCCCTCTATCACCACCACCATCTTCTTCTTCTTCTCCCCTCCCCCACTCTCCCTCCATCCACCACCATCTTCTTCTTCTTCTTCCATTTCCGTCCTTCTTCACACTCTCACTTTCCTCGGCTCTGAAATTCACGAAAAAGAAAAATAATTCAAAATGGACAGAGAATCGATCTCACCGACCGCATGTGGGGTCCACCGTCACCGCGGCGCCAACCTCGCCCTCTCACGCCACCCTCCACGCTATCCTGCGCACGATGTGGCTGGATCAAAGGGTCCCATCCTCGACCAGATTCTCTCCTCGGCTCTGAGCGTTGGGTCCACCGTGCCGGCGCCAACCTTGCCCTCTCTCGCCACCCTCTGCTGACCCTGCATGCCCGATTGCCACCGGATCGAAGGACCCCACCCTCGACTAGATCCTCGCCTCGGCCTCTCCAAGTGCGTTGGGTCCATGTCGCCAGGAGCAACCTCGCCCTCTCTCCGCCACCCTCCACGATCCTGCGCTTGATTCCCGCCAATGGAGTTTGGGTTGATTCGTCGATGAATCTTAAAGCGTGGTTTTAAGGGATTGTTATTCAAGATTCGTGAAGCTAAAGCCTGTTGATTTCCAAACAAAGGGAGAGGGTTGTTCTTGTGCAAAAAAACCCACGGGACTACTAGTCCGTGGGTTTCGATTTGTTTAAGCGCCATCGGTGACCACTAAACATACGGACTACTAGTCCCGTATGTTTAACAATTTAAGCAAAAGCGACCTCTTTTGGTCACTCACTGAGTGACAAAAGATCGGTTTTATAAATATTAGCGGTCGGTTTTGCTAAATATTTAGCAAAGTGGCCTCTTTTAAAAATCTCCAAAAATTAAATATAGCCAGTTGAGTGCTAAGCAAAAAGAGCTTACATTCAGAGAGGCATGGATAATAAGAGAAAGCGAAAGTACTTACTCCACAGACAATAATACAAATAGCGCACGACAACACATTGATCCAGAGGACCAAGTATCATTTATACCATTAAATTTTGATTTATAGTCTTACATATAGAAGTTTCAAACTAAAAATCATCATGCTACCTATAAAAGCATTGCCCCGGTACGACACAAGTATACTTGCATAGGCCAATGCTCAGATGCAAGTAGTTTGTTACCATTTATCCTAAAATTCAATCTGACCTCTCATACAATAATATTCCTCATACAATACTAATTTTATGTCTGTTTAGTCTATTTTGAATTTACAGAGTTCACCTCATATAAAAAAAGTAGGTTTCTTTCTTTTACCATATATTACTGGTGTTTCAAACCTAGAATTTTCTTGGATCAGTCAATATAAAATAATAATTTTATGTATGTATGGTCTAGTTTGAATATGTAGGAGCTCACCTCAAGTAAAGAGAAAGTAAGTTTCAATATTTTAATCATGTACTACTGGTGTTTGAAACTTAGGATTTGCCTGGATTAGTCAAAATATAATAATAATTTTATGTATGTGTGCTCTATTTTGAATTTGCACGAACTCACCTCAAGTAAAGAGAGTAGATTTCATTTGCTTAATTATGTATTATCGTTGTCTAAAACTCAGAATTTACCTGGGTCAATCAAAATTCTAAAATTGGTATTTAGTGGAATGTGCTCAAGAACAAAAAGAATCATTTTATCATCATAAAGTAGAGGTTTAAAAATTTAATCTTATATACCCAAAATCTTCATAGTTGAAAATTTACTCCCAAAATAAAAATCAAAGTATTTGACGATGGAAGACATGTGCATCCCACCTAGTAATCTTAAAGGGATTGGGATTTGTATCATATTTACATTGTGTACCCTCTCATTGTGTACCCCTCTCACTCTATTAAAATGGTTAAATTATTATATTTGCATTTTTAGAACCTTTTCATCAATATGATTTTTTTTTCTTTCACTAGTGATATTATGGTATTAATATAAAATTAATATCATACTAGATATTTTTCCTACTACTAAATATGCCAACTTGATTATTTTTTCCATATAAAACAATATCAAATAAATGAAAGCTGTTGATATGAATATGATCCTATTAAAAATATTAATCGATAATTTAGGCTTTAGGATCTGTTAGAATTGGGATTAATGGGAGGTAGGGAGGGTAAGGGACTTATTAACCTTTCTTGGGAACTCATTTGGAATAGATAAGGAGAAAAATTAAGATAAGGGGGGGAGAAAATTTAAGATTTTGTTCTCTCCAAATTTGCGTGCAACAAATGGGAAGTTAAGATAACTATTACAAAATAATAATTTTATTCTTCTATCAAAAAAGTATTACTCATATAATATTAATTATGTAAATTTATATATATTCATTTTAAGTTTCCATCTGTTTTCCTTCCTAAAATCTGCAAACAAGTTTTATATATTATTTTAACTTCCGTTAACTTATCTTATGTTGACACAATTTCTCTTCATTGGGAGCAAATCCAAACAACACACAGTTCAAAAACGAAGGCAACAAAACGCTCTCCCTTTTATATAAACCCGCCATCTCTCAAAACTCCCTTCAATCTCTTCATTGTTTCCTTACTGCACTTCCCAAAGACCTGCCCTCAAGTCTCTCCACAACACTAACAAATCCTCTAACCAAATTTTTGGGCCCAAAATGAGACCCAGATCGCAAAAATCTCACAAGAACAGAAACCCACTTCCTATTTTAGGCAAAACTTGATCTCTGATCAGAGAAGTCGCCAGCTTTGGTGGCTGGCGATCGCCGCCGCGCTCGCTGTTTATTTTGTGACGTCTTGTGTTTATAAAGAGAGTTGGGTTTTGAAGAGAAGGAAAAAGGTGGGAGCTTGTTGAAGAGAGAGAAGAGGAGGAGAGTAGGATGGTGGAAGAGCAGGTTAAGGGGATGAAGGTTGCGGGCAGGATATCAGCGTCAGCTCGACTAGCGGGTCGAGACCCGTTTCCAAGGACTCCATCATTAATCTCGATCAGTGAGTATATTTTAAAAAAAATTGAAGCTTTTTTATATAAGAAAAAAAAAGAAAATTTGGAAGTCTAGTTACGTGTGCATCTATGGTGATCTTTTGTAGCGGTTGAAGACAGTTATGGCTGGGTCCCACCTGATGGTTATTCAGTCTGATGACTGGTCTGAGATTTTTTTTGGGTTAGTTTTTGTTGCTTCTGCAAGTAAAACTTCAATATATATATATATATATATATATATATATATATATATATATATATATATATATATATATATATATATATATATATTCAAAATACAGGTGGCTATGATCATCATTTTTAAAAGTAGAATTTTCTGAATTCTTTTGGTGCAAATTTTTAAAATGTTCATTTTTTAGTTAGTTTGAAGTTTCGAACTTTCTAAATTCAGATCCCATTACTGTTCTTATGCTAAGATTGATCAAAATATTGTAGAATCTGTTCATATATGTCTCTTCTAGTGTCTGTTCTGTTGATTGTTATCCTGTGGGGACCTTCATAGTCTAGATGTATAGTTTTCATTCTGCTAGCTCATTTTGGCTTTATCTCCTGTGCAAATGTGTCCAGTTCTTTTCCTATTGGAACTATGCTGCAGCAGCTTATGAATCTTTGGCAGAGATCCATTTGAATTGGAAGATGAGGATATTTGCTTGGACCTTGCATTGATTTCCAATCATAGAATGACAAAGATGCTCTTGGATTGAGACTGATGGAGACCATGAGGCTTTGAGATCTAATTATCACTGTATATGATTGTTTCCATCATGCTAGGGTTTGTATCATGTCCACTTCAAGTTGTCTTCTCTTGGTTGTGCCCATGCTCTGTGCCCACTGTGAAAGCTTGTAGCATGTGGAATTTGGGTCCCCAACATGCCATTTCTGTTAGATTTAAATCTAATTAAACCTATCTAAAGATACATGATATCACAGATAACTCTATTACTTAAGGATAACCCGATAAAGTGATCAATCAATTTGGATTAATGGATATTTAAATAAATTATATGCTAAATGTGCAGATACTGTTGTAATTATAATTGATGGAGGCCAAATTATAAAAGTACAACATCTATAAATAAAGGGTTATGGTCCCTAATCTAGGTTACGTTCTCTAAATTCTCTTTACCCCATCTTGAGAGAACTTTGGTAGAGAAACCCTAAGAGAAGATCATCAAACCCTAATCTGGATCCAAGCTATGGATTCGTGATTGCTTCCACTCTTTTGTTTGTTTTAATTCCTTTGAATTAATCATGGTAATTTCTTAAGTCAACAAGTGGTATCGAGCCCGTGATTTTTTTCTTAGGAATTTCGGATTTTTAGATTAAAAATGCGGGTTTTATCTTAATCGAGTTTTTCCGCAGTTGATAAAGGTTCATCTTTGCTTTGTTTTTCTCTGTGCGTTTGGTGATCTCGATCAAATTCTTGATTGAGATTGGATTGAGTTTTTGTAGACGTTAGCTGGCCGTTCAGCGGGACGTTATTTGGCGGCCCCCTGTCAAATGGAGACGGTAATTCTGAAACCCAAGTGCGGGGAACTGGCGGCGGTTGAACGAAACCCAAGGCGTTCGTGCATGAAACGTCGCGTGAAAGCGTCGCGGGAATTAGAACCGAAGTGCCGATTCCAGGCGAGCTTGTGGCAACTGCGGCGAGCTTCGAGCTCTGCCGGCGACCGTCGGCTACATCGTGGCGAGCCTTGTCAACAAGGGCTCGAGACGCAGCGAAAGGTCATTCAGTGACTTCTTGACAATGTTTGCGGCGAGGTTGATCTTCTTGAAGAGGCGATCTCAAGCCTTGATTTCGAGCGAACTCAAGACCACGAAATTAGAGCGACCGATCACGATTAGAGCTTTCGATTGCTCGAATCAGGCGAGCTTCAGCTCGAATCAGGCAAGCATTGAATGCTCAATTCAGGTGAGTTTCGACTCATTTCAGGCGAGCTTTCAATTGCTCGAATCGGTGACCGGCTCGAATCGAACAACATTGAATGCTCAACTTCGGTGAGTTCGACTCATTTGGCGACTTTCAATTGCTCGACTCAGGCGAGATCAACGCTCAAATCAGGCAAGGTAGACGCCTGATTATAGGCGAGCCCACTGCTTGATTTTTACAGGCGAGCTCGAAGAGCCCCAGTTCAGGCGAACATTCGTTTTGGGCCTATAATGAATTATTTTATGGGCTCCTTATAATTAAGGTGTGGATTATTTGAATTTCTCAAATAATCTATTAAGTTTCTATAGTTAATTAAAATAGAGAAATCTATTTCTAATTACTTAAGTAAATTTTAGACTTTGGTTCGGATTAAATTTGGTAATTAATCAATCATTTAATTTAAATATTATGACACTAAAGTATTAAGTTTGTCTCTCATTCCAAATGATTAATTGAAACAAGATGTTGCCAAAGCAATCTCTTTGTGTGATTATTCATGAGGGATGTTAGATGCACTAGTCGCGATCCTAGGCCGGCCAAAACCGTCAGGATGCGACAACAACGTCTAGGATGCGTATCGTGAAGCGGACGACCGATCTAGGATACTGCCGGTGATAAATCCGTCTAGGATGCTACATTGCGACGGCATAGCCAGGTCGAGGATAGGCATCATGAGGGCGGCGTCACATCTAGGCGGCGGCCGCTAGGATGTACAAAACATTTTAGGCGGCATGGTCTAGGAACATAACTTCCTAGGCGGCTAAACCGTCTAGGATGTGATCCTAGACGGTTAACCGTGAGGATGTTTTTGTACATCCTAGGCGGCCATCGCGTCTAGGATAACATCCGGTTTGGCGGAGTGGAGTATATCATCCTAGGCGGCATAGCCGTCTAGGATCACATCCTAGACGGCATAGCGTCTAGGATCACATCTAGCGGTTAGCCGTCTAGGATGTTAAGTTCAACAACAAGTTTGCATATACCACCCGCCACCTTTTGTCACGTATAAATACATATCGAATAATAACAATTCACATTCATATCAAATGTTTCACGTATATCCATCACATTCATATCATATATTTCCATCCACATCCAAATTAAACAACATACACATCCAAATTCAACAACATACACATCCAAATGAACAATATCCACATTCAAATCCAACAATATCGAATAATATCAAATTTGACATCCCACATATTCACAATCTACACATAGTCTCATCATCCACACATAGATAATATTAGTCCTCACATATAGTCTCATCATCCATACATAGATAATATAAGTCATGAAATAAGAAATCCATCATAGTCAAGCAAATGTAATATACGTGCATGAGATAGATAAGAAGAAATAAGCACTTAGATACCGAGCTCAACCTCCTCTTCACGATCATCGAGTGGGATCGTGCTCCTCTCATTCATGCCACTATTGCTCCCCATAGCATCCGTAGCCTAACATAAAACAATTAATATATTAGAAGCACACAAAATTTAGCTAAATATTATGATATATAATATTTTTAAGAAAGACCTTTTTGTGTTTTAGTGTTAAACAACCTCCCTAAAAATCAATCAAACACGCAGTGTTATTCTTTACATACCCTCATCCTATATGTCAAATATGGAAACTATACTTAGTTTTTAAATTTGAAGCTAAGATATCTATTGTATACATTCTTTAATAAAGAATAGTGATACACTAAAGCAATTATCAAACTCAATGAAAGCTTATGTAAACATACATGTGCACCGGTCTGCATAAATCCGGATCCCATGCTCGAGGTACAATCTCCACAAATAAATCATCGAGAATGGAGCTCTGGGACAAGGAAGATATGATGTGAGGTAGAACAATCTCTACCTGTGGCGAGGCAAAATGGAATATAGCCCGTTACATGCGGCGATAAAGTGTGGGATCAATCTTACCAACTAAATAGCATATGACACGATTAATGAGATCCAAGCACGAGAACGACAGTTGGTGCACAATGAAGGTGGCGATGTGGTGTCATAGGTCCCATCGAAGTCGAAGGTGTCGTAGAAGATGTTGTGGAGGATGAAGTGTGATAGCACCGTCGAGCAACCCCGTAATGAATATCTGCTCTTATGCTTATTTCCGATAATAGTTGTGAGCGATCTGTCATTGTCCTCCATAGATAAAATGTGTGGGTCGGATCACCTTCCACCACCACAATGTCACTTGTAGTATTGTCAGGGTTGTCTCCATGTTAAAGCTCGCCTAAAATCACAACCAATAATAAGAAATTTCAATATCAAGAAAAAATTTAAACTAAGAAGTTGCCCAACCAAAGTTAGTTAGTGATTAGCCAAAAATATTAAGGCATGCTTAGTTGACAATGCGACATAGCTAATATATGACAAAAGGACAAGAAATAGGATAGGAACAACAATTATACAAATTCGGAGAATAATAAATTTTCGAGCACTATGTTGTTTATGAATCTCAACCCTTTTTGATTAGGATCCTGTGAATGAGGGGTGTTGTTAGCATTAATACCATTAACAAGCACGAAGTGGAATAAGATCATTACCAATTTCATATGTGGAAATACAAATTGAATATGTGGAATAGAATCATTACCACAAACTCGAGGTTGTCCCTCATCTTGTCTTTCTTATTATATGTATTCTTGAACTTGCCATAAGCGACCTTCACCAATTCATTGACCTAAGATGAAGGCTTTGCCTCGCGAAATTACAAAAAAATTAGAAGTGGTTGTAATAAATATTTAAAGAAGACCAAAATTTAAATATTCTATACCGTAGTTCTGGCAATAACCACCCTCGATGGTAGCATACCATTGCGAACCCGTGTGGTGGTCGATTCTATGCATTCCGATTAGTATGTCCATTGAAAGTTGTACCGCACAAAAAGATTTATACATACATATAATGTAAATACAATGTCAAAACTAACAAAATTATTATCTTATCACGCTTTAGTATCCCAATAGATGAGAAGCGCCAGAAATCATTTCAATCCACCCTAGGATCGAGAACATAAAACCTGCCAATCATGCTTATATTTCTTGTATACATTATGCTTCACCATGTCTCCACTGCTTGAATGCAAATGAACCTTCCCATCGGGCCCAAAACATAGTTCCATCCATTGGAGTGGTCCTCAAGGCAATAGCATTTCTACAAATTTACATATATGTAACTAAAGTACACAATGTAAATAACAATGAAAGAGTAAATTACTAATAATATACCATGAGCTTTTTCCATATCTCGCTGAAGGTCACTCATGGAAGCTCGTAGGTAAAGAAGGGGTTGCAAATATTTGCTCTCCTGACTAAAACCCCAATATAGTTATTGAGCTTAGTGGCCCAAGTACCCCTTGGCACCCCCTGGCCAAGACTCAGCCAAGAACAACTCTTTGACCATTCGGTGTTTCCTTTGTGTGAGGCTTGTTCGCGACCAAGGCCCTTCTTCTTCTGGAAGCTCACTACCGCTAAGACAACAAGAAAAATAACAATGATAACTTTATATTTTAAAATTATACAAAATTATCTAATTTACCCATTGCAACTCTCGATCTTCGTTGTAATTGCAATATCTTTCCTAATCTTTATCAACTCATCCATCTCCAATAATTTTCTTTGCCAAGTGGGTTGAGCTTGTCGATCTAGCCTTATATTGAAATGCATCCGCGATAATGAGAGATTACGGATATCAGGTGTAAGTGGCCGTAAAATAGTAGGGGGCTCATCAGAAGTAAAAGATGGTGTTGAGGAACCACCTGCAAAATTAAAGATAATAATCAATACAAAAATATTACATTACTAAAAACTATGCAATATTAACAAATAATTACCAATATGAGTTGATGGTGTTGATGGTTCCGCAGGATCCCCGGTACATGATGACCGCACTCGAGTCACCAATCGTGATTGATCACATTTCACAATTGAAGATATTAAAGCATTCAAATATCATGAATAATAAACATAAAAAGTAAAGAATATTTACCTATGTGAGGAGGATGTGCTGGCAATGTCTCCTCAAATCCCATTCTTGGAGTCGGCTCGTGGTCGATCCCCAAAAAATTAAAAATATAAAAGAATTTAAATATCATGAATAATAAAACATAAAAATTAAAAATATAATTTACCTATGTGAGGAGACCTGTGGCAATGTCTCCAAAAATTCTAAGACTGGTCGTGGCTCGTGATCGATCACCAACAATTGAAGCTATTAAAGCATTCAAATATCATGAATAATAAAACGTAAAATTAAAAATGAATAATTTACCTATGTGAGGAGGTGTGGTGGCAATGTCCCTCAGATCCACTGGGTCGGATCGTGATCGATCACTCCCAAAAGAGTCTCTTACCTCTCATCTGAATTTAACTCACTTGTTAAAATGCATAACAAAAAATGTGTAAATGCTTATAACAAACGCTTGTTACCAATTTAATACACTTCTCATATTCTAACATTAAAAGAATTTAATATTACATACCTACTACATATTGCTCTTTATGTCCCAGACGTGATTAAACGTATCATTTTGGCTAAATTTGTCTGGTGCTTTTATTTTCTTCTTTTACTCCTAGACTTTGAACCGAGGTATTGTCTTCGACATAATTGGAATGTTAGTCTGAGTCTCAGAATGCGCTTCAAGTGTGACATTTTGCGATAGGAGTAGTTTTGCCAAACATCATCAAATGAATCAAGAGGTTCATTGCTATTGTCTTCTTCTCGTCTCATCGCATCTTTGTTATCAATAGGATGAACAACGTGACCTTGGCTCCTTGTACAGAGCAAACCTTCTGCAACCTTAGGATCTTTCACAAAGAAACACCGATCCGCTTTGTTCTCAAGAAGATAAATTTTTCATCTAGATAGACTTCTTTTATGAAGATTAACAAGTGTAAACCCATAATGATCCAAAGCGCTTTGCAGAGACCACCGAACCTTAAACATCACGTAACTACATTGGCTTTCTTTACCATATCCGTAAAATATCTCCACAATATCTTCCAATTGCCCATAATATAGTATGTCACCAACGGGATTTTGATCTCTTTGTAGCGCTTGAAAATGCTTACAAGATCCCCGAACCAACTGCTGATGGGGAGCTCAAGAAATGACAACCCATCGAATGATACGGACGCCGATTAAGAGGCTTAACCTCGCTTTAGTTCATTTGGGCGACCTCGCTTTTTTATAACTCCGCCATCGAGCTCGTTCTGCTTTGACGAACCTCACATCCGGCGAGCCTGTGTTCACTTCATGGCCTCGCCTAGCTTGGCGAGCCTCGTTCGCTTGGCTTAACCTCGCTATTGGCGAAGCCTGTGTTATTTGGCTAACTCGTTTCGGGCGAAGCTCAGTTGTTGACGAACTCGCCATTTGGCGAAGCTCGTGTTCATTTGGCGAACCTCGCTCGTGAGCCTCGTTCGCTTGGCAAACTCGCCATTTTGAAGCCGCGTTCATTTACGGCTCAAGCCTCAGCTTTGGCGAGCCTCAGAGTTGCTTTTGGCGAACCTCGCCATTTGGCGAGCTCGTGTTCATTTGGCTTAACCTCGCTTCTCATGAGCCTTGTTCGCTTGCTTAACCTCGTGTTCGCTTGGCTTAACCTTCCTGGGCGAGCCTCAATTCTTCGGCGAACCTCAGCGATGAAGCCTCGCGGTTCGCTTATGAACCTCGCCATTTGGTGAGCCTCGTGGTTCAAAGTGAACCTCGCTTTGCTTCTACCTCTACCATTCTGCCAGGCACTGCATTTGGCTAAGGCATCTTCGCCAAGTAGCCGAGGTGGCTGCTACTTGACCGAGGCACCCGCCAGGCTTCGGCCAAAGATGCACCTCCCGACTTGTATAAATGGGGGTCTTCTGAGCCGGGGTCGGATTTTGGCCGGAATTCCAAGGCTTCCAACAACTTTGGAGAGCTTGGGGAATTCTCAAGATCTTTTTGGAGAGAGCTTCCAGCGCTTGGAGGATTGAAGGGCGGATCCGCTGGACTTTGGCGATTTTGGCGCAGCCGAGCACCGCAGCACTAACCCGCCAACGCCGCATCTACAAGCTAAGGTAATCAATTCGGTCGAATCCAGATACCCTCTAGATTAAGCTTCGGCTTTAATCTCGTGGATAGCGCGGATTTCTCCTAGTAGAGCTCACCCGCCGCCATCCTCTCCTCGCGGAGTGTGATCCTGAAGGCCATCCTCTCCTTCGCGGAGTGTGATCCCCTCATGCTTCGCTTTTTCGTGAAACGAGCCCCTTCACGCCTCAGAAGTTCCGTAACCCTGTCTCTACCGGATCGAATTGCGGGTGGTCCACGGACACAAAAGTCCCCAAGACAGTAAAGAACTCCACGCAAGTTTGTGGACCTCGATATAACAGAGATCTCGGTTTGTTCATAAAGGAAAAGTTGTAATCTTTTGATTTTCATTGTAAGCCTTAAAATAAAAGGCTTATATTTTTCTTTGAATTTGTTTCAGCGATCAAGTTTGTAACAGCTCAAATCAATGACAATCAAAACGACTTTTACCGGAACAAGCCGGGCGACATTAGGGAGCCACCGCCTCAGATCGGAGGTCGTCGTACGCAAACCGCATGATCCCTATCCCGTGGAAGAAGAGGTCGAAGTTCGAAGTTCGACTCGTGAGAAGTTCGAGGAGTACCTATCCTCACCCTCCTCCGCATCCAGCCTCCCCGCCCAAGAAGGACCGCAAGGAGAACCCGATGGGCCTCGGATAGAGCCCCCGGACGGCGAAGTCCAACCCCCGCCGCAGTAGCGAGAAATCCCCTTCGGCTAAGTCCAGATACCGAGATGAACGCCGATGATGCGTCAAGGCCTAAGCGAAGCCCGCCAAAGGCGACGGCAAAGCATGGCGCAAACAAACCAAGGCCATGCAATCCGTGGATGGGGTCCGCTACGCAGGTGGATCTAAGATCCGCATTACGCAGTCAGCCAGTGGTCGACGGCTCATCCAAGCCGCCAACCAACGAGTGGGTCCGTCAAACGAAACCGCCCACACTTCGTGAGCGCATCCGAAGCGCCGCCAGCGACTTCCTGTGCACGAAGCTTTAGTGCAAAGTGCTCGCGGAGTTGAAGAAGGAAGTGGAAAAGAAGCCACCGACGCACCAGTGTTTGAGGCCCAAGTCTAACGGTGCTCCCAACCCCGCTGCCCACGCCCGTCTCGGCACTTAAGCCAAGGCTATGCGCCAAGTTCAAAACCAAAGCCCAAGACCGACGGGCTTAGGTCAAAGGTGCCGCGACCAACCGTGGTGAAGCCAACTCCCGCCATCACCACCAAACCAACTATCAAGGATCGCTTGGTCCTCTCAAGGGATCACGGTCACTCTCATGCAGAGGCCGCACTGCCTAAAGGACCGGGGATTCCCGCAACCCCACCAACCGGATTAAAGATCGAAGTCCGAGTCCTCAAACTTCACGCCACATAAGCGGAAGTCAAGGCAAGAAGTTTTTCGGTTTTGGCCTTCTGGGAGACGCCCGTTCGATGACGATGTTATACCCGAGATCGCTACCACATGGCGTAGTCCTCCCCACATACCGATGAACAAGATACCGAGTGGGTACGAGGAAATCTCGGGATTCCCCAAACTCATACGTCATGCTTGTGCTCTAAGCTCATCAAAACGGTGTTTCCTGTCAAGAAACTCCGTAAAGGGTATCGGTCTTCCGAGGCTTAGCACGACACGCCAAGACCTAGGTCAAGGCGAATTCAAGGATGACATCCCGAAGATGAATTGCCGAGGTCACTAATAATATGACCAAGAAAGAACCGCCGTCGCGGCTATTCCCGCCGCATCGCAACGGCTAACTCGCTTAAGGTCCGACTATCCGACGGTCCGATACGACAAGCTTCGAAAGGGATACCCACGGAGGATGATGTCGATATCGGCCCGAATCGCCTCCATCATACCGTATCTAGTGAAGGAGCCCTAAGAAACGCCATGATCGCATGCATCAAGTGGCTAAAATGCTAGACGAAGCGCTGGCTAAACAACGGAAAACTTTAAGCTTGAGATGGATTTGTCCATGCACGATGAGAGAAATGCACGACCAACGATCCAAGCCTTGACTAAACATCGAGGTGAATCGAAGTCAGCGATCGACATCGATCAAGATGACAATCGATCGAGGAAGCACAAGAGGATGATAACCCTCCGAACCACGCAACGCATACAACGTAGATGTTGTTGCTCATGAGAACGAAAATCAAAGACTCGAGAGCAAAATCAACTCATTGATTTCCGCCAAGAGAAGAAGACAGTATTCCTTGCCCATACCCGAGGGAGTGGGAATCAATCCCATACCCGCCAAAGTTTAACTTAATAAACTTTACACCGCTTGATCGGAAGGGTTCCCCGACGCAAAGACTTGATTTACTTCAAGTCGCACTCTGAGTCATATCCTAAACGAACCCCCGATGGTTCGGCCATTCGCTGGGTACCCGCGGGAGCCTCTCGATTGGTACCGCCGCCTCGCCGTGGAGCATTCATACCGGGATGCATGGAGTCTAGCTCACCACTTTTTCGACGACGATACCAAAGTATCGATCGACATTGCTCGACGAGAAGCAAAAAGACGGAGAAACTGTGGATATCTTTGTCAAACGATTCCGGAACAAGGCAATGAACTGTCGGGATCCAATAACAGAGGAGTTCATCCTCCGCACCGCCACAACAACTTGTCGATAGACGTCGAGGCAATGGGGACAGACCGCCTATAACATGGAAGGACTTGAAGGTTCGTGGAGAGCAAGCGAAAGATTCCTCAAGAGGAAAAAGGCGAAAGAGGCCACCACGCCGAAACTCCGCTTAACTTTGTCCCACGCTGCAAAGGGAAAGAGCAGCCAAGACGGCGGTTGCGAACCAAACGCCCAACTCCAACCCCAGCAGCAGCAAAGAAAGAAGAACAATGGGCCGCGAACAGCACAATCAACGCGGCAACCCGGCCACGTAAACAAGGCCTCGAGCCGAGATTCCAAAGTCCTATTCCTTTAGGGACGACGAGATTCCCGTCTCTTCAAGTATCTTGTCGAAAATAACAAGATCAAGCTCCCTCCCATTCGTAATCAAGAAGAAGCAATGAGGACTAATGACCCAAAATATCGCTACAGATCACAGTGGCAATTCATCACCCCACTAAACTCGCTTTCAAGGATAAAATCCAAGCTTTAATTGACGTAGGGTCATTACTATGAAGCCGCCCAAAGAAAAGAAGGTCGAGCAAATGCGTCCATAAGTTGTCAGGCCATTGACATGGTTTGAACCCAAACCAGTGGTCAAAGTCGCAATGAAGACGGTGAATGACGCACCACACAAGCAACGTAAAGGACTTGTATCATATACATACCAAATGGCTAAGTCCCCGTGGATCCACCCTGCACCTACTTGAGGATGAGCAATGGGTAGCCTCTTCTTCATTGAAGAAAAATCAAAACGAAGGGAAAGGCATGCCATGCTACTTCCGCACTCGAGGGAGATGACGAAGTGGTAACATTCCACCGTCCGGCGGGGAGCCCAAGCCCACGCCACCGGAGCTGGACACAAGTACAAGTACAAGTACCTCGGAAGAATCTAAATGCCAAGACGCCGCCGAGCCGGGGTACCAACAACACCCTCACTGCTACCGAAAGCGAAAGACAAACAGCCAAAGAAGTTCAACTCCCAAGGGCCTCTCGATTCACCACCCGATTGAAGAGATAAACCGAACTTCCAACTTCCATACCGCTTTGATGTATGGCACAATTATTAATATTCCCGCAGATCATCACTCTTACGAAATGCTATGTTGTCAAAAGAGACAAGAGAAGCTCCTTCAGAAGCCCCCTCCGATTCTAAGTCTTCCTCACCCGCATTAGGCCAAGTCCGTAAGAGTCGCCCAATGCAACCTTGGCTAAACACTTCCCCGCATCACTTTTACAAAGGAGGATATGCAGACGAGGAATTCCAAGCACGATAGGCCGCTATACTTCACCGTATTGGTCTAGTGAAGTTAACCGATCCAAGTCGATCCTGCCACGGGTGGAGCATCATGCCCCCGCCTCATGTATCATCTTGAATTCCCGCCAAGAAGTCGGCATCAACAGCACAATGATTTATGGATTTAACACCAGCGGTCTCGCCGCTGGTAAGATCCTGATAAAGTGCCAAATGGGGACTTAAAGTCCCAAGTCACCGCTATGTGATTGACGGACTTCTATAACTTATTGTTGGGTCACCTTGGATCCACAATAATGTTATAGTCCCTCTACTTTCATCGTCTCAAATATGTAGACACTAATAATGAGGTCAAGACGGTCGCGACAAACAACCGCTTAAGGGATGGAGAATTATTTCACCGATTCTCTCCTCTACTGTAATGAGTCCAAATCAATCATCGCCCAAGGCACGGACAGCGTGAAGAAGCCGATACGGCCCGCTTGGTTATAGTGGAGGTTTTGTTTTAAATGACATTGTACCCCTTGTAATCAATCTTGACGATGAAGAATCGCCGATGAACATTGTAATTGGCAAATTGCCATGAATCAATAAATGACGATTTAGAGTATCCTTTGTCTTTGAATGATGTGATGACAGTTTATACAATGATCCAGAAGTTGCACCCGCCAACTCTGGCCATCTTGCTTTACACAAAAGCAGCCAGACTCCTTTGGGACAAGACTCATCCAGTAGTGAAAAAGACTTGGTTTACGAAAGGAGATGCGCCCAACCTAATCATTTCTTAGAAAATGATAAGATGACAATGGACCTATCCTCCACACATTCAGATATAGTCCGTAAACACCGGGTATCATGAAGAGATGGGGTATAACTTGACACAAGGAGAAGGTCTATGTTTTGGGCGCAGGTCCTCGAGTCCCTCCCAGAAAGATATGTCCCAAGAGGGAAGCCGGATAACTACTATGCATTTAGAAGGGGATTGGGATACTAATCCTCCTCGAAGATGAATGCTCATGGTCGATTGATAATAATCCACCCAATGAGAGACTGACATCTGCCCGATTCTTCTTGGGATTCACACCGCACTTCTGAGAAGCTTTCAAGGCTTTAATGTCAAATATGGTATTTCGATCCCCCACACGTTGAGAGTGATGAAGACATGCCAACATGGGAAGACCCATGGATCCATCAACTCCAAGAGCAGCTTGGGGATAGGTTCAACAAAGAGAACCCCCACTAAGGATGAGGTAGTCCGTGTTAATATGGGTGATGAAGAGCATCCTAACTCATAAACATCAGCAATACTTCCCTCGAAGAAAAGGAAGAGTTGATTGCCTAATCGTGAGTATATCGATGTATTCGAGTTACGAGGACATGCCACTCGACCCTCTATGTGGCAACATCAGCTTCAACATCAAGGATGTCAAACCCGCTCAAGCAACAAGAAGACGGTTTCGCCCACAAATATTGGAGGCAATCGCTGACGGTGAAGAAACTCATAGAATCGGATTCATCGAGGAAATTCAACATCCGATGGGTGGCTAATATAGTCCCTGGCCATGAAGAAGAATGGTTCGATTAGGACTGTGGTTTCACTACAGAGACCGAACGCCGCTGTTCCAAAGATGACTTCTCTCCAATCACCGATGTCATAGTCGACATACACGTGGATTTGAAAGAATGTCGCTCATGGATGGTTTCTGATACAATCAGATCAAGATGCACCCCGATGATGCCAAACACACGCCGCTCGTAACGCCTTATCAGATATATTGTTACACGCCATGCCGCTCGGCTCGAAAATGCCGGTGCCACATATCACGAGCGATGACGAAATTTTCCAGACCATCTCCGAAAACGGTCGAATGCTACGCCGACGATTTGGTCGTGAAAAGCCGCGGACAAAGGAGATCACATCAAAGATCTTAGAACGGTTTTCGAACTCATGCGAGCCCATCTAAAGATGAATCCCGCCAAATCCTTCCTTGGATGTCCAAGGGCAAGTTCCTGGCTTCGTCTGCCACCAACAAAGGAATCCATGTCGATCCCGACAAAGTAAGGCGATTCAAGAATTGCAACCCCCGAAATCGAGAGAACTCGGGTTACAAGGGCGACATGACATCCGACGGCGGTTCATATCGAACCTATCCGAAGTGCCAACCGCTCTCAAAGTTGAACAAGAAGGGCGGTCATTTATTTGGGACGACGCCGTAAGGCATTCAAGAGATCAAATCTTATCTCGCTAAACCTCCTCGTCTTGTTGCACCGCTGTCGGAAAACCGCTTTTTCTACGCCAAGGCAACGGATCACCTTTCGCTTTACCAGCGCTGCATTACCCCGGTATTAACATTAGCAACAAGGCGGCCGAAGTCTCGATATCCAATGGTCGAGAAGCAAGGCCTTGCATTAGTGTTCGCGATTCGTAAAATGCGACTATTTAGCCTGACACGATTTATGTTATCTCTAACGTAACCGTCCGATATTTATGACCCACCGCCTCAATGAGTTGGCGCCGGGCTGCCTTTGCTCTTGTCCCAATATGACTTGCACTTCAAACAACGTAGTCACCAAAGGACAAGCGATTTAGATCTCTTGGTCACCACAACGATGCGCTTGAGCTTATATGATGATCTTCCTGATGAAGTTCACGAAGTCAACACTACATCGCACCAACAAATATGGCGATGACATTTTGACGGAGCTTCGAGCCTACTAATGTATGCAAGTCGGATGTTCTAAGATTCCACGAGTCGGGTTGTCTTGATTTCCGAATCATGTCATGCCCCGTGCTTATTCACTCACCAACCTTGTTCCAATAACGAAGTAATACAACGCGCTACTTATCGGACTTAGTTTCGCCAAGGAGTCAGGGGTCAATATCTCGCTGCATGGAGATTCACAATTGATAGTTAAGCGTCCGCGGTGACTACGGTTAGGAACCCCGATCCGTCCCCTATCATCGTAGCCGTGAAATGGCGACTCATTCAAGAATTCTTCATCGAATATATCCCCTTCTAACGCCATGCGATGCACCGCGGCAAGTAGTCGTGTCGCTAGCACAACCTTCCGAGACCGAAAGCAATTAGTTACGGTCGACTCACCTCTTCGCACTATATATGATGGGGTACAAGAAGACAAAGGGATAGTTACCAAAGAGGTAAATGCAACCCAAACCAAGTTGGAGCCCCAGATTGGCGCTTCCTATCATCGACACGCCTTACATGGTATTCCGCCGTAAGACGGAAGGAGAGAGAGTCAATCCCAAGAGCTCCAAGATTCTTTTACGACACGTAGACCCGATGTTATATCGGGGTACGATGGTCTTTATCTCGATGCCTCTCAAACAAAGAGGCGTAAGAGGTCCTTCGAAGCACACGAAGGTGAATGTGGTGCGCACTACCGGGTCCCAAGCTCTACGATCGAATCAGAGAATGGGCTACTTTGGCCCACGATGATTAATGACGCAAATAGCACGCCGAAATGCCACGCGCGGTCAAATTCACGCATTATATGCATCGCCCGAAGCAGCTGCATCCTTCGCCACATCCTCGCCATTCGAGACATGGGGAATGGACGTTGTAGGTCCCATTTTTCCTCCGCTACCAAAGGCGCATCGGTTTATTCTAGCGATCACCGACTACTTCTCCAAGTGGGCGGAAGCAATCCCGCTAGAAGAAGAAAGGCGGGTTGCCAATTTATCAAACACCATGTCATCTATCGACATGGTGTCCCAAGACGGATCGCATGACAACGGTCCCCTAATTCATCGCCAATTCCTTCATCGTTTTATGAAATTCAAGATACAAGACGCCTCGCCACTCTATAATCCAAAGCGAAATGGATTAGCCGGTATGCTCAACAAGACGATTATCAAGATCTTTGTCGGCTTGTGAAGAATAACAAGCGTAGACCGGACGATAAACTCGAGAAGCACTCGGCATATCGCCACGACGCGCACGCCAACCGAGAGACCCCGTATTCTCGTCTACGGATGTGAAGCGCTTCTTCCGCTGGAAATCAGATCCCGCCACTTCGTGACGCCTTTCAACAGAGATGACGACCAAGAACAACATCAAACGCCTCAAGAGCTCGAGATGTTAGATGAGAAGCTCGAAGCTCAACAATGCATTGAGTTCTACCAAGCTAGGATGTCGAGCTTTCAACAAGAAAGTACGACAACGGAAGTTTCAAAGAAGGAGATTTGGTCCTCACGCCGACCACCATAATCCTCACTTCCAAAAAGAAAGGTAAATTCAACCTAAATGGGAGGGTCCGCTTGTAATAGAAACGGTCTACTCTAATGGTGCATACGCCTAATTACCCAAAATGGCGACCGCAATTAATGCCGATAATGGAAGTTCTCAAAATACTACCCTTAGTATCTTCGTGATAACCCGCTTCGACGGAAGTTCCTCGTGGGATGTTTCACCCACTTTCCTGAGGATAACCCTAGATTTGTCCTCCATCATAATTTCCCCCACCGATCAAATTCCTTGACGGTAGGTCTACAAATTTTCTGGTACATTACCAAAATCCCCTCTTGATTCCTTCTATGAACAAGAGGCCCACTCAAAATCCCTTTCACGCCGGAGATAGAATATAAAATTCTTCCTCTCCAAGCGTAAGATCCTTTTCGTGATAAACGGAAGGGTTCTATCCATCTCTCTTAGGTAGCGCCGACTGAAGGTATGCGCCGGGATTGTCAAACCAGGTTGCCTGAGTTTCTTCGGTTCTCGGAGTGGAGATCCCACCTTAGTTCCACTCTCTTCCTAGCGGTGACCGACCAGTATGCGCCGAGATTTTCGTGACCGTGTTGTCCACCAAGGTCACCTCGAAGCCTCGGTTCTCTGAGTGGAGATCCCACTCTTAGTTCCACCTTTCATCTTAGGTAGCCGACTCAAGGTGCATATGCGCCGGATTTTCAGACCATGTCCGCCTCAAGGTCACCCGAGTCTTTTCGGTTCTCGAGTGGAGATCCCACTCTTAGTTCCACCTTTCATCTTAGGTAGCGCCGACCGAAGGTATGCGCGGATTTTCGCACCGTGTTGTCCGCCTGAAGGTCACCTGAAGTCTTTTCGGCTCTCTGAGTGGAGACCCCACTTTAGTTCCACCTTTCATCTTAGGTAGCCGATCAAGGTATGCCGGATTTTCGTATTCAGGTTGTCCGCCTGGTCACCTGAAGTCTTTTTGTTCTCGAGGGAGATCCCACTCTTAGTTCCATCTCTCTCCTAGGTAGCGCCGACTGAAGGCGCGCCGGGATTTTCGATCAGGTTGTCCGATCAAGGTCGCTCTGAGTCTTTTCGATCTCGAAGTGAGATCCCACTCTTAGTCTTCATCTCTCTCCTAGGTAGCGCCGAATGAAGGTATAACGGGATTTTCGACCAGGCTGTCCGCCTGAAGGTCACCTGAGTCTTTTCGGTTCTCGGAGTGAGATCCCAACTTTAGGTCCACTTTCATCTTAGGTAGCTACCGGACCAAGGTAGCGCCGAGATTTTCGCACTGTGTTGTCCGACCAAGGTCACCTCGGTCTTTTCATTTCTACTAAGAAAGAATCGCTGTTAGCCTCATCATAGAACACATTCTTCTTTTCCCACCTCAATCAATCTTATGTTTGCCGCCATTCTATTAAAGAAGACACCAAGATTCATCTTGGGGCATTTTATCCCGGCCTAAGGTGATAAAGCCAACGCTCTACACATCGCTGTCGGCTTAGTCTTTTCTCCCATTGAAGAAGACACTAGAGTTCGCCCTGGGGTATTTTATCCCCGGCCTAAGAAGGGATAGTCGACGCCAACACGCCGTCACGTTAGTTTTTTTCCGATTGAAGAAGACACTGAAGATTCGGGTATTTTATCCCAAAGCCAAGAAGGATAAAGCCAACGCCACGCTAAGCGTTTGCTTAGTCTTTTCTCCGATTGAAGACAACGTAATTCGACCGGGTATTTTATCCCGGCCTAAGGATAAAGTCAACGCCACACGCAGGTCGGGCTTAGTCTTTTCTCCGATTGAAGAAGACACCGTATTCGATTCTCGGGTATTTTATCCCAAGCCTAAGAAGGATAAAGCCAACGCCACACGCTGCTTCGGCTTAGTCTTTTCTCCGGATTGAAGAAGACACCGAGTTCGATTCGGGTATTTCATCCCGCCTAAGAAGGATGAGAGTTCACGCTGCGAACACGCCTGGTTCGCTAGTCTTCCGTGAAAAGACGAAGGGAAAATGGATAATGGAATGGAGAGAGAGAGAGAAATGGAAAAGAAATAATGTATATACAATATTGAACATAAAAGAAATAAATATAATGATAATTAACAGTGATAATCATTATCACACACACATATATGTATTTTGTACGCACTTATACCAAGCTCAGTTTACAAGATCACTAATAATATCAATAATCAAAATTATGACCGAACTATTCATCGAAATTATTAATTTTATAATTTAGTTAAATCATAAAAGGATGTAAAACTATATTTTAAATTCAGAGAGAATCCTGAAATTTGAGAAAATATTAATAATACTTTTAGAAAATAATATTTAATTTTAAATACTAAAAATAATATTTAATATTTAAATACCGTAAAAATAACATTTAATATTTAAACACTAGAAAAATAATATTTAACTTTCAAATACTTGAAAATAATATTTAATATTAGAAAAGCAATATTAGAAGATAATGACGAAAATTCACTGGTGTTACAAATATTACACATAATTTGCCTGGTTCTTGATCCGCTCCTAGCTTATTTAATCTAACATGAACCCCAATAGTGGAAAGAGCTACACCGAGCCCTCCTCTCTCTCTCTCACTATACACTCAGCCATCTCCTGAATGATTCCCATGCCCGCCGCAGAAAACATCAAATCGTATGTTTGTATGCGTGCTGAGAAATGAAGCCTCCATTGAGCTTCATTAGGAATTGGATCAATTGGTTAACTACCAAATCTCCATAAAATAAGACTTCAAAAGAAAATATCCATAGGTAAGAATTAATAATCATAAGAGATTGGATCATATCCATGTTAACAAATAATGGTTATCCCCAAGATTGAATCATACTCATCCCAATAGCAAACACATTTTTATTTATGTGGCACCCCACTAAGCGCCAAATCCATTATTGTTATTACAATAATTTTAGGTTATCATTGAATTTGGGATCT
>WHSE01000275.1:0-30994 GCA_012295165.1 Asparagus setaceus
GTGAAAGGTGGGGTTGAGGTGAGGTTTGGGTTGAGGTTGGGGAGTTTGGAGTTGAGGTTGAGGTTGGGGTTTGTGTTAGGGTTTGGTGAGGGTTTTGGGGTTTGGGTTGGGGTTGAGGTTGGGGTGGGAGTTTGGAGTTGGTAGGGTTTGGGGTTTTGGAGTTGGGGAGTTGAGGACAGAGGCTGAGGTTGGGGTTGGGAAACTGAAGGCCAGGGTTGAGGAGCAGGGGTTGGGGTTGAAATGAGGCGGGGGAGCTGGGGTTGGGAGGTTGGGACAGGAGCTGGGGTTGGGAAACTGAGGAGCTGGGGTTGGGAGTTGAGAGCAGAGCTTAGGGTTGAGGGCTGAGGAGGCAGAAGAAGGCAGGGTTGAGGTTGGGGTTAGGAGACAGAGCACAGGAGTTGAGGGGCTAGGAGCTGGGGCAGGTTAAGCGTTGGGGTTAGGAGGTGGGACAGGTGAGTTAGAAGTGAGGCCAGGGTGGGACTGAGATTTGGGTTTTGGGTTGGGAATTGGGGTTAGAACTAAACTGGGTTTGGGGTTTGGTTGGGATTGCTGGTGGGGTTGGGTTTTGAGCAAGGGTTGGGGTTAGGGATAGGGTTAGGGTGAGGCCAGGAGTTGAGGCAGTGGGATTGGGGTTAGGGTTAGGGTTAGGCTGAGAGAATGGGGCTGGGGCAGGAGTTGGGGTTGGGAGAGCTGGGGTTGGGGCTAAAAACAGGGTTAGCATTAGGGTTAGGGTTAGGGGTGAGGACAGGGTTGGGGTTGAGTTAGAGTTAGAGAGCTGGCTGAGGTTAGGAGGGTTGAGAGCAGAGGCTTCGGGGTTGGTTGGGGATCTGGGTTGGTGAGGTTGGAGTTTGGGGTTGAGGGTTAGAGGTTAGGAAATGAACTGAGGCTAGAAGTAGGGTTGGGGCTGAGGCAGGGCTGGGAGCTGGGGTTTGAGCTGAGGTTGGGGTTTGGTAGGAATGCAGGAGCTAGGAGTTTTAGTTAGGGTTGGGGTTAAGATTGTGGGACTGGGGTTTGGGTTGAGGCTGGGGTTAGGTTGGGGGGTTTATGGTGGGTGGGGGTTGGGATTGAGGTGGAGTTTGAAGTTGTGGTTGGGGTTAGGGTTAGGAGGCAGAAGGAAGTTGGGTTGGGTTTAGGGTTGGGGTTAGGGTTTGGAGCTAGGGTTAGGGGTTGAGGCTAGGTGGGGTTGAGGTTTGAGTTAGGAGCTAGAACTGAGGTTAGGGTTGAGTGTTAGGAAAGAGGGAACTGGGAGCTTGGGGGTTGAGTTGGAGAATTTGGCTGAGGTTAGAGGCTGAAACTAGAAGTTAATTTTGGAAATTTTAAGGCTAGAGGTTGGGAGCTGGGAAATAAAGGTTGACTGGGGCTGGGAGCTAGGGTAGGCTAGAGGTTTACATTAGGAGTTGGGGTTGGGGGTTGGGGAGTTAGGGTTAGGGTTAGTGTTGGTGTTTGGTTGGGGTTGGGGTTGAGGTTGGGTTGGGGGTGGGGTTGAGGCTGGGTTTGGGTTTTAGTTAGAGGTTAGGATTAGGGAGGTAGGAGTTAGGCTGGTAGGGGATTGGGGTTGGGCTGAGGGGGTGTGTTAGAGGCTGGGAGTTAGGATTAGAGAGGCTGGGGAGCAGGGGTTAGGGTTGGGGGTAGGAGCTGAACAGGGTTGGGAGCTGCGCAGGGGGCTGGGGAATACATTTGGGCTGGGGTGGGACTAGGGCTGGGGTTAGGAGTTGGAAGTCTGAGCTGGGCTAGGGTTATGTTGAGAAAGTATTGAGGTTGGGTTAGGGTTAGGGTTAGGAGTAGGGGTTAGGGTTAGGAGTTGGAGTGAGGTTGAGTGGGGTTAGGGTTTGGGGTTGGTTGAGTGTTAGGACTGAAGCTGGGTTGGGGTTGTGGTTGGTTGGGGTTAGGGTTAGGGGTGAAGCTGAGGTAGGAATAGAGCTGGGAGCTGGGGAGTTAGGGTTGGGAAGTGAGGCTGGGGAGTGGGGAGCTAGGGGTTTGGGTGGGGTTGGTGCTAGAGGGTGTGGGGAGTTGGGGCTGGGAACTGGGGTTTGGGTTAGAGGCGGTGGGCTTGGGATAGGGGTTGGGAGCTAAGAGCAGGAGTTGGCGTTAGGAGTTGGGGTTGGAGGTGGGGTTGGTGAGTTGGGGTTGGGGTTGGGGTTTGGTGAGGAGTGAGTGTGAGAGATGAGGTAGGGAGCTGGGTTGGGGGCGTGGCAGGGTTGGGGTGGGGTTGGGGTTATGAGGGAGGTTTGAAGTGGAGCTGGGGAGCTTGAGGTTGAGGTTGGGGCAGAGGCTAGGGTTGGGGGGCTAGGGAGTTGAGGATGGGGTTGGGGTTAGGGCTTAAGTAGGACTACAGGTTAGGGAGCTTGGGTTGGCGTTAGGGAGTTAGGGGTGAGGACTGAGGGACAGGGAATGGGAGGTTGGGTTGGGGTTGAGAGACTGAGTTGGGCTTTGAGGTTGGGGTTTGTGTTGGGGTTTGGAGCTAGGGTTGGGTTTGGGGTTTGGAGGTTGGGGTTTGGCTGGGGATGAGGTGGGGGTTGGGGTTGAGGCTAGAGTTAGGGTTGGGAATGGGGTTGGGGTTGGGAATTAGGTCAGGGGGTTGGGGGTTGGGGTTGGGACTAGGGCTGGGGTTGAGAGCTAGAGGCAGGGTTGGGGTTGGGGAACTAGAGAGCAGGAGGTTGGGGAGGCTTGGAGGTGGGGCTGAGGGGTGGGGAGGTTAGGGGCTAGGCAGGAGTTGGGGCAGGGGTGAGGCTAGAGGCTGGGGAGCTAGGGCTAGGGCAGGCAGAAATGTTAAGGCTGGGGTTGGGCTAGGAGTTGGCGTTAGGGGTTGGGGTTGAGGGTTGGGTTGGGAAACAGGGAAGCAGGGTTGAGGTTGGGTTTGATTTGAGTTTTAGGTTGAGAGGTTGGGGTTGGGTTTGAGTTGGGGTTGGGAGTTTGGAGCTGACTGGGGTTGGGGGTTGGGGTTGAAGGCTAGGAGGTTGGGAGCTGGGAGTTAGGGTTGAGTTAGGGTGAAGCTGAGAGATATGGTTGGGGTTGGGGTTGGGGGCTAGGCTGGAGCAGGGCTGGGGTTGGGTAGGTTGGGGTTGGGGTTAGGAAGTTGGGAGAGGTGGGAGTTAGGGTTGGGGTTGGGGCTGAGAGTTGGGGTTGGGGCTTAAGCTTAGGGTTGGGGTTGGGAGGAATGAGAGTTGGGGTGAGGGTTGAGTTTGAGGGTTGGGGTTGGGAGGTGCAGGGCTGGGGAGTGGGGTTGGGGCTGGGGTGGGGCTGGGGCAGGGTTTGGGCTGAGTGAGGGTTGGGGGCAGGGCTGGGGTTAGGGTTCAGATTAGAGGTTCAGGTTAGGATTTGGGTTGGGGGTTTGGAGGCTGGGATTAGGGTTGGGGTTTGGGTGAGGTTGGCTGAGGCAGGGTTGGGGTTAGGAGGTTAGAGGTTGGGTAGAGACTGGGTTGGGGTTTGGGGGTTAGGGGTTGGGAACTGTGGTTGGGGTTGGGGCTAGGGAGTTGGGGTTGAGGGAGTTTGGGTTAGAGGCTGAGGCAGGAGTTAGGGTTGGTGTTGGAAAGAGGGGCTGAGGCTGGGGACTAGGGTTGGGGTTGGGGAGCTGAGGAGTGAGGGCTAAGGCTAGGGGGGGTTAGAGGCTAGGGAAATGGGATTAGGCTGGGGAGGCTGGGGAGCTGGGGTTTGAGCTAGGGTTGGCGTTGGGGTTGGGGGTTAGGGTTAGGGGTTAGGGTTGAGGAACAGGGGTTGGGGCTAGGGAGTTGGGGGCTGGAGGGTTGGGGTAGGGTTGGGAGTTATGGTTAGGTTTAGAAATTAGGCTAGGGCTTGGGGTTTGGGTTGGGAGCTGAGGCAGGAGCTGGGGTTAGGGTTTTGAGGTAGGGTGAGGATAGGGTTGGGGTTGGGTTAGGGCTAGGGCTATGGTTGGGAGCTGGTGCAGATTGAGAGTGGGGTTGGGAGTTGAGGTAGAGGTTTGAGTTGGGGTTGAGGGGTTAGGTTTGGGTTGGGGTTGGGGTTGGGGAGTTTAGGTTAGGGTTTGGGCTGAGGTTGGGTTTTGGGGAGTTTGGGTTGAAGGGGTTTGGAGTTAGGGTTAGGAGATTGAGTTGGGGTTGGGGAGTTAGGGGTTGGGAGCTAGGGGTTAGGGTTAGGAGTTAGGGCAGGGCTGGGAGTTTGGGTTGGGACTGGGGCTGGGGGTTGGGAGCTGGGGGCTGGGGTTGGGGTTGGGGTTGGGGCTGGGGAGCTGGGGTTGGGGCTTGGGTTGGGGCAGGGGTAGGGAGCTGGGGTTAGGGTTGGGGTTAGGACAGGAATAGGGTTGGGGTTGGGGTTGAGACTGGGAGCTGGGAGGCTGGGGCGGGCAGAGTGTTGAGGCTGGGAGTTGGGGCTAGGGAACTGGAGTTAGGGTTAGAGGTGGGGTTGGGGTTGGTGGGAGGTTAGGGAGTAGAGGGTTAGGAGTTAGGTTTGGGATTTGGAGTTTGGGTTAGGAGTTGGAGGAGTTAGAGCTAAATTTGGGTTTGGGGTTGGATTTAGGATTGGTGGGGTTGGAATTTAGGGCAGGGTTGGGTTAGGGATAGGGTTAGGGTTGGGGTTAGGGTTAGGTGGTGATAGGGTTAGGGTTAGGGTTAGGGTTAGTGGGGAATGGGCTAGGGCGGAGTTAGGAGTTGGGACTAGGGTTTGGGGTTAGGGTTAGAGTGGGAGCTGGGGTTAGGATTAGGGTTAGGTTAGGGTTGGGGTTGGGGTTGGGGTTGGGGTTAGGGGTTAGGAAAGTTTGGGGTTAGGGTTAGGAAGCTGGGCTGGGTTGGGTTGGAGTCTGGTTAGGGTGAGAGTTGGGTTTGGGGTTGGGGTTAGGGTTGAGGAAGGGCTGGGAGCTAGAGTAAGGGTTGGGAGCTAGAGGAGCTAGGAGGCAGGGTTTGGTAGGGTTTAGGGTTTGGGCTAGGGCTAGGGCTAGGAGTTTTAGTTAGGGGTTGGGGTTAGGATTTGGAGTTGGGGAGTTTGGGTTGGGGTTGGGGTTCTTGGTTGGGGTTTGGGTGATGGTTAGGTTAGGGTTAGGGTTGGGTTGGGGTTGGGGTTGGGTTTGAGTTGTGGTTGGGGTTGGGGTTAGGGTTAGAGGCGGGGAGTTTGGGTTGGGTTTAGGGTTGGGGTTAGGGTTTGGAGCTAGGGTTAGGGTTGGGGCTAGGGTTGGGGTTGGGGTTTGGGTTGGGAGCTGGGAGCTAGGGTTAGGGTTGGTGTGGGAAGGGGGCTGGGGCTTGAGTTAGGGTTGGGGCTGGGGGGTTGGGAGCTAGAGCTGGGAAGGAGTTAGGGGCTAGGAAGGGGCTGAGAGGTTGGGAGGTTAGGAATAAGGGTTGGAGTGGGAGGCTGGGGAGCTAGGGTTTGAGCTGGGGTTTGGGGGTTTGGGGTTGAGGTTGGGGTTGGAGTTGGGGTTAGGGTTAGGGTTGGTGATTGGATTGGGGGTTGGGGTTGGGGTTTGGATTAGGGGTGGGGTTAGGGTTGGGGCTGAGGTTTGGGTTTTGGTTGGGGTTAGGGGCTAGGGTTGGGATTAGGGTTGGGAATAGAGTGGGGTTAGAGTTAGGGTTAGGTGGGGTTGGGTTGGGGTTGGGGTTGGGGGATTAGGTGGGGCGGGGTTGGAGATTGGGGTTGGGAGCGGACTGGGGTTAGAGGCTGGGTTGGGAGCTGGGAGGGTTAGGATTTGAGTTAGGAGCTGGGACTGGGGCTGGGGTTGGGAGGAAGGTTGGGTCTAGGGGCTAGGGTTATGTTGGGGAGAGTTTAGGGTTGAGGTTGGGGTTGGGGTTGGGATTGGGGTTAGGAGTTGGGGTTGGGTTGGGGTTGGGGTTGGGGTTTGGGTTGGGAGTTTGGGGTTGGGGTTGGGTTTAGGGTTTGGAGTTTGGGAGTTGGGGTTAGAGGTTGGGGAGTTGAGGGTTAGGGCTAGGGTTAGAGGTTGGGGTTTGCTAGGGTTAGGAGTTAGGAATGGGAGCTGAGAGGGGGCTAGGGGAGTTAGGGGTTGGGACTGGGGTTGGGACTGGGTTGGGGTTGGGACAGGGTAGGGTTGGGGCAGGTTGGGGCAGGGGTGAGAACTGGGGTTAGGGTTAGGGTTAGGGATGGAATAGGGTTAGGAAGGGTGGGATTTGGGGAGGCTTGGGTTGGGGTTAGGGTTAGGGTTGGGGTTGGGGGTTGGGGTTGAGGGTAGGGTTGGGAGTTAGGTTTGGGATTTGGGTTTGGGTTAGGAGGTTGAGGTTAGGGTTAGGAATTTGGGTTTAGGGTTGGGTTAGGATTGAGGCTAGAGGTTGGGAATTTGGGAGCTGAGGGGTTGAGTTAGGGAGCTAGGAGTTGGGTTGGGAGTTAGGGTTAGAGTGGGGATAGGGTTAGGGTTAGGGTTAGGGTTGGGGGGTTAGGGCTGGGGCAGGAGTTAGGGTTGGGACAGGAGTTGGGGCTGGGAGCTAGGGTGCTGTGGGGTTAGGGTTAGGGGTTGAGGTTGGGGTTGGGGTTAGGGTTAGGGTTTGGAGTTTTGGGTTAGGGGTTAGGGTTGGGGGCTGAGGTTGGGATTGGAGTTCTGATTAGGGTGAGGTTGGGTTTGGGGTTTGGGGTTGGGGTTGGGAATGGGAGCTGGGGCTAGAGTAGGGGTTGGGGGCTGGGAGCTGGAGTTGGGAGCTGGGAGTTTGGCTGGGAGGTTGGGAGGTTTAGGCTAGGTTAGGAGCTAGGAGTTTTAGTTGGGTTAGGGTTGGGATTTGGGTTGGGGTTTGGGTTGGGGTTTAGGATTTGGGTTGGGGTTTGGGTGATGGTTAGGTTAGGGTTAGGAGTTGGGGTTGGGGTTGGGTTGGGTTTTGGAGTTGGGGTTGGGGTTAGGGTTAGGGTTAGAGCTGGGGAGTTTGGGTGGAGTTTAGGGTTGGGGTTGAGGTTTGGGCTAGGAGTTGGGGTTGGGAGCTGGGGGTTAGGGTTGGGGTTTGGGTTAGGGCTAGGGCTGGGAGTTAGGGTTAGTGTTAGGAGGAAGAGGGGCTGGGGCTTGAGTTAGGGTTGGGAGCTAGGAGCTAGGGAGTTGGGAGCTGGGAGCTAGAATTGAGAGGTAGGGAGCTAGGGTTTGGGGTTGGGGTTAGGAGCTGGGGGCAGGTTGACTGGGAGGCTAGAGGCTAGGTTTGGGCTAGGGTTTGGGGTTTGGGGTTAGGGTTGGGGTTGGGGTTGGGGTTAGGGTTAGGGTTGGGATTTGGATTGGGGTTGGGGTTGGGGGTTTGGATTAGAGGTGGGGTTGGGATTGGGGCTGAGGGTTTGGGTTTTAGTTAGGGTTTGGGGCTAGGGTTAGGGTTAGGGTTAGGAATAGGCTGGGGAGCTAGGGTTAGGGTTAGAGTAGGGGTTGGGTTAGAGTGGGGGTTGGGATTAGAGGCTGGGGTAGGGGGTTAGGATTGGGGTTAGGGCTTGGACTAGGAGTTGGGAGGCTAGGGTTAGGGTTTGGGAGCTAGGATTTAGGGCTAGGAGGCTAGGAGCTAGGGTTAAGAGGTTAGGAGTTAGGGGCTGGAGCTAGGGTTAGGTTAGGGGAAGTATTAGAGGTTAGGAGTTAGGGTTAGGGTTAGGATTGGGGTTAGGGTTAGGGTTTGAGGTTGGGGTTGGGGGTTGGGGTTAGGGGTTTGGGTTTTGGTTGGTTGGTGGGACTAAGTGGGGTTAGGGTTGTGGTTTGGTTGGGGTTGGGGTTAGGGTTTGGGTTTTGGGTTTAGGGTTGGGAGCTAGGGCTAGAGGGTTAGGGTTGGGGTGGGGCTAGGAGGTGGGAGCTAGGGGTTTGGGTAGAGGGTTGGGGCTAGGATTATGGTAGAGTTGGGAGTTTTGAGTTTTAGGGTTTGGAGTTGGGAACAGGGGTTAAGGCTAGGGATAGGGTTGAGGGCTAGGGTTTAGGGTTAGGGTTAGGGTTAGGGTGAGTTAGGGTTAGGGTTAGGGTGGGGTTGGGGTTGGGGTTAGGGTTTGGGAGTTAGGGTTGGGGTTAGGGTAGGATAGGGTTTGGGAGCTTGGGTTAGAAGTAGTAGGGTTGGGAGTTAGGGTTAGGGTTAGGGTTAGGTTTAGGGAGTGGAGCTGGGGGCTTGAGTTTGGGTTAGAGAATTTTGGGAGCTAGGGTTAGGGCTGGGGGTTGGAGTGGGGATAGGGTTAGGGTTAGGGCTGGGGGTGGGACTAGGGTTGGGAGCTTGGGTTGGCGTTAGGGTTAGGGTTGGGGTTGGGAGGTTGGGGTGGGGTTTGGGTTGGGGTTGGGGTTTGGGGTTGGGCTTGGGGTTGGGGTTTGGGTTAGGGGTTTGGGCTGGGGTTGGGTTTGGGGTTTGGGTTGGGGTTTGAGATTGGTGGGGTTAGGGTTGGGGCTAGGGTTGGGTGGGAGCTGGGTTAGGGTTGGGAATAGGTTAGGGGTTGGGGAGTTGGGGGTTGGGACTAGGGCTAGGAGGTAGAATGGGAGCTAGGGTTGGGGTTTGGGGTTAGGAGCTAGGGCTAGGGTTAGGGCAGGAGTTAGGAGGTTGGGGTTAGAGTGGGAATGGGGTTAGGGCTGGGGTTAGAGACTGGGAGCTAGGAGCTAGAGGGGGCTGGGGATTGGAGCTAGTGTTAAAGGGTAGGGAGTTCTGAGGTAGGGTTAAGCGTTAGGGTTTGGGGTTGGGGTTGGGGTTAGGAGTAGGGGGTGGGGTTGGGGTTGGGTTTGGGATTTGGGTTTGGGTTGGGGTTAGGGTTGGGGTTTGGGAGTTGGGGTTTTAAGGTGCGTGGGGTTGGGGAGTTGGGGCAGGGGCTGGGGTTGGGAGCTAGGGTTGGGGTTGGGGTTGGTGGGGATAGGGTTAGGGTTGGGAGTTGGGGTTGGGGGGCTGGGGCTGGGAGGCAGAGTTAGGAGTTGGGACTAGAGGCTGAGGGTTAGGGCTAGGAGCTAGGGTGCTTATTAAGGTTGGGGTTAGGGTTAGGGTTAGGGTTGGGGTTGGGGTTGGGAGTTGGGGTTAGGGTTTGGGGGCAGGGAGTTGGGGTTAGGGCTAGGGTTTGGGTTGGGTTGGAATGGGGTTAGGGTGAGGGGTTGGGTTTGGGGTTGGGGTTGGGAGGTTGGGAATGGGGCTAGGGTTTGGTGGGGTTAGGGAGCTAGAGGTTGGGGCTAGGGAGCTGGGGTTTGGGCTTGGGGTTAGGGTTGGGGCTAGGAGCTAGGGGTTAGGGTTTGGTTAGGGTTCAAGTTGGGGATTTGGGTTGGGGGTTTGGGTTGGGGCTGCTTGGTTGGTTGGGAGTTTAGGTGAGGTTAGGGTTGGAGGCTTGAGTTGGGGTTGGGAGTTAGGAGTTAGGGTTAGAGGTTGAGGGGAGTTTGGGTTGGAGTTTAGGGTTAGGGTTAGGGTTTTAGCTAGGGTTAGGGTTGGGGCTGGGAGGTTAGGAGTTGAGGAGTTTGGGTTAGGGTTTTGGGAGCTGGGGTTAGGATTAGGGTTTGGGAAGAGGGGCTGGGAGCTAGGGGGTTACAGTGGGGCTGGGAGCTAGGGGTGAGGGAGCTAAGGCTAGGGGGGGTTGGGAGCTAGGAATAGGGTTGGTAGGAGCTGGGGGCTAGGGTTTGGAGGCTGAGAGGTTGGGTTGGGGTTTGGGAGGTTGGGGAGTTGGGTTTTGGGGAGTTTGGGTTGGGAGTTTGGGTTTAGGGTTATTTGGGATTAGGGTTTGGGTTGAGGTTAGGGGTTGGGAGCTGGGGTTGGGGTTAGGAATAGGGTTTGGAGCTAGGGTTGGGGCGTGGTAGGGTTGGGGTAGGGGTTGGGGTTGGGGTTGGGTTTAGGAATTAGGCTGGGGCTTGAGGTTTTGGGTTGGGGCTGGGAGCTGGGAGGCTGGGATTAGAGGCTGGGGTTGGTGGGGATAGGGTTGGGGAGGTTTGGAGCTGGGGGACTATGGTTGGGGGCTTGGGTTAGGGTTAGGGTTGGGGTTGGGGTTGGGAGTGGGGGTTTGGGTTAGGAGTTGGGGTTTGGGGTTTGGGGTTGGGGTTGGGGTTAGGGTTTGGGTTGGGAGGAGGAGGTTTGGGGTTGGGGTTGGGTTTGGGGTTTGGGTTGGGGTTTGGGTTAGGGTTAGGGTTAGGAGTTGGGGTTGGGAGTTGGGGGTTGGGGCTAGGGTTAGGGGTTAGGGAGTGGGGGCAGGAGCTGGGGGGTTGGGTTGGGACTGGGGCTGGGGTTGGGAGCTGGGAGCTAGGGGTTGGGGTTGGGGTTGGGAGCTGGGGCTGGGGTTGGGGCTTGGGTTGGGGCAGGGGTAGGGAGCTGGGGTTGGGGTTGGGGTTAGGGAATAGGAGTTGGGGGGTTGGGGCTGGGGCTGGGAGCTGGGAGCTTGGGCAGAGTGTTAGGGCTGGGGTTGGGTGCTAGGAGTTGGCGTTAGGGTTGGGGTTGGGGTTGGGGTTAGGGTTAGGAGTAGAGGTTGGGGTTGGGTTTGGGTTTGGTTTAGGGTTTGGAGTTAGGGTTAGGGTTTGGTTTTGGGAGTTGGGTTAGGATTGGTGAGTTTGATTTAGGCAAGGTTAGGTTATTGGTTGATTGGGTTGGGTTAGGGATTGGGTTGGGTTAGGTTTGGGTTGGGTTGGATTTTGGATTGGGGTTGGTTAGGGTTAGGGTTAGGGTTAGGGTTTGGGTTGAGGTTTTTTAGGTTTTAGGGTTGGAGGTTAGGGGCAGGGTTAGGGTTGGAGAAAGGTTAGGGTGAGGGGTTGGGTTTGGGTTGGGGAGTTAGGGTTAGGAATAGGGTTAGAGTGAAGTGGGGTTGGGAGCTAGGGTTAGGGCTAGGAGCTGGGTTTGGAGTTGGGGTTAGGGTTAAGTTTGGATTTGGGTTGGGGAGGTTTGGGTTAGGGTTAGGGTTGGGGGTTTGGGTGAGGGTTGGGGTTGGGGTTTGAGTTGGGGTTAGGGTTAGGAGGTTGGGTTAGGGTTAGAGGCGGGAGTTTGGGTTAGGTTTAGAGTTGGGGTTAGGGTTGACTAGGGTTTGGGTTGGGGAGGTTTGGGTTAGAGGGCTAGGGTTAGGGTAGGGTTAGGAAGAGGAGCTGGGAGTTAGGGTTTGGGGGTTAGGGTTGGGAGCTAGGAGTTAGGAGGCTGAGGCTGGGGCAAGGCTGGGGCTGGGGTTGGGGTTAGGAATAAGGTGCAGTGGGAGGCTGGGAGCTGGGGTTTGGGTTGAGGGGTTAGGGGTTGGGGTTGGGGTTGGGGGAGTTTGGGTTGGGGTTGGGATTGGGGTTAGGGTTGGGGTTGGGGTTGAGGTTTGGGTTTGGGTTAGGGGTTGGGGCTGGGGTTGGGGTTGGGGTTGGGAATAGGGTGAGGCTGGGGGGTTAGGGTTGGGGAGGGTTAGGAGCTTGGGTTAGAGGCAGTGTGGCTGGAGCTAGGGTTTGGGAGCTAGGGTTGGGAGCTTAGGCTAGGATTTGGGCTGGGAGCTAGGAGGCTAGAGCGGGGGTTAGGAGTTGGAGTTAGAAATTTGGGCTAGGGTTAGGTTAGGGTTGAAGTAATATGGTTAGGGTTAGGGTTAGGATTGGGGTTAGGGTTAGGGTTTGGAGTTGGGAGTTGGGATTGGGGTTAGGGTTTGGGTTCTGGTTGGGGTTGGGACTAGAGGGTTGGGGTTGGGTTTGGGTTGGGGTTAGGGTTGGGGTTAGAGTGGGTTAGGATAGGGTTGGGGCTAGAGTTAGGGTTGGGGCTGGGAGCTAGAGTTGGGAGCTAGGGGTTGGGGTTGGGTTAGGGCTAGGATTATGGGGGGTTAGGGCTAGGGTTTGGGGTTGGGAGTTGGGAGCAGGGTTAAGGTTAGGGATAGGGTTAGAGGCTAGGAGTTGGGGTTGGGTTAAGTTGGGAGTGGGAGTTGGGGAGTTGGGTTAGGTTTAGGGTTAGGGTTGGGGTTGGGAGTAGTTAGGGTTAGGGTTAGGAGCTAGGGTTAGGGTTGGGAGCTAGGGTTGGGGGCTGGGGCTAGGGTTAGGGGAGTTGGATTTGGGGTTGAGTGTTGTTGGGTTTTGGGGAAGGGCTGGGAGCTTGAGGAGTTTGGAGTTAGGGCTGGGGCTGGGAGTTAGGGGTTAGAGGGGCTGGGGGTTGGTGGGGATAGGGTTGGGAGCTGGGAGCTGGGAGCTGGGGAATAGAGTTGGGAGCTTGGGTTGGGGTTAGGGTTAGGGTTGGGGTTGGGGTTGGGGTTTGGGTTAGGGTTGGAGTTTGGGTTGGGGTTGGGGTTTGGGTTAGGAGTTTAGGTTAGGGTTGGGTTTGGGGTTTGGAGTTAGGGTTAGAGGTGGGGTTAGGGTTGGGGCTTGGGTTGGGGTTGGGGAGCTAGGGTTAGGGGTTGGGAATGGGGTTGGGGAGCTGGGAGTTGGGAGGTTGGGTAGGGCTAGGGCTGGGTTAGGAGTTAGGGTTAGGGTTTAGAATTTTGAGGGTTAGGGCTGGGGTTTGGGTTAGGGGTTAGCTGGGTTGGGGAGTAGGGTTAGGGTTGTGGTAGGTTTAGGAATTGGGCAGGGAGAGGTTTGGGTTAGGAGCTGGGAGCTAGGGTTAGGGGGTTGGGTTTGGGGATAGGGTTTGGGTTAGGAGCTGAGGGCTGGGACTGTTAGGGCTGGGTTAGGATTAGGGTTAGGAGTTGGGGTTGGGGTGGGGTTTTGGGTTAGGGTTGGGGGTTTGGGTTTGGGGTTTGGGTTGGGGTTTGGGTAGGGGTTTGGGGTTGGGGGTTGGGTTTGGGGTTTGGAGTTAGGGGGTTGGGGCAGGGTTAGGGTTGAGGTTGGAGTTAGGGTTGGGGCTGGGGTTAGGGGTTGGGAATGGGGGCGGGCTAG
The DNA here is from genome assembly GCA_012295165.1 of Asparagus setaceus. Lineage (NCBI taxonomy): Eukaryota > Viridiplantae > Streptophyta > Magnoliopsida > Asparagales > Asparagaceae > Asparagus > Asparagus setaceus. The sequence continues at coordinate 12,671 of WHSE01000275.1, forward strand.
GGGTTTGGAGTTGGGACTAGGGCTTTTAGGAGTTGAAGTAGAGGCTGGGGAGTTGGGGTTGGGGAGTTAGGCTGGGGTTAGGGCAGGTTGGGGCAGGGAGTGGGAGCTGGGGTTGGGGTTAGGGTTGGGGGCTAGGAATGGGGTTAGAGGTGGGATTGGGGCTGGGAGCTGGGAGCTGGGGGCTTGAGGCAGAATGTTAAGGCTGGGGTAGGGTGCTGGGGTTGGGGTGGGGTTAGGGTTGGGGTTGGGAGGTTGGGGTTGGGGTTAGGGTTAGGGGGTAGGGTTAGGGGTTGGGTTTGGGATTTTGGTTTAGGTTGGGGTTAGGGTTAGGAAATTTTGGGTTGGGGAGTTGGGTTTAGGATTGGGGTTTGAGGTTAGGTGAAAGGAGGGGTTGAGGTTAGGGATAGGGTTGGGGTTGGGGAGTTGGGAGGTTAGGGGTTAGGGATAGGGTTGGGGTTAGGGTTAGGAGTTAGGGGGAATGGAGGGCTAGGGCTAGGAGTTTGGAGTTGGGACTAAGGCTAGGAGTTGGGAGCTAGGCAGGGTTGGTTTGGGGTTTGGGTTGGAGTTAGGGTTAGGGTTGGAGTTGGGGTTGGGGTTAGGGTTGGGGTTAGGGGTTGGGGTTTGGTGGGGGGTTGGGAGTTGGGAGCTGGGAGCTGGGGTTGGGTTGGAGATAGGGTTGGGGTGGGGGTTGGGTTGGGGTTGGGGTTAGGGTTAGGGAATGGGGCTGGGAGGGAGCTAGAGTTGGGGTTGGGAGCTAGAGGTTGGGAGCTAGGGCTGGCTGGGATTTAGGGTTTGGGGTTTGGGGTTAAGAGTTTGGATTTGGGTTGGGGTTTGGGTTGGGGAGTTAAGGTTGGGGTTTGGGTGAGGGGTTGGGGTTGGAGCTTTGGAGTTGGGGTTAGGGTTGGGGTTAGGGTTAGAGGCGGGGAGTTTGGGTTGGGTTTATGGTTAGGGGAGTTGGGATTGAGGCTAGGGTTTGGGTTGGGGTTTGGAGGTTGGGGTTGGGGCTGGGTTAGTTGGAGTGGTGGGGAGAAGGGCGGGGCTGGGGTTAGGGTTGGGAGCTGGGGCTAGAATTGGGAATTTTGGAGCTAAGGCTGGGGGCTGGGTGGGGTTAGGAATAAGGTTTGCAATTTGGGGGCTGGGAGCTGAGGGTTTGGGCTGGGATAGCATTGGGTTAGGGTTGGGGTTGGGGAGGTTTGGGTTGGGGTTAGAGTTGGGAGTTAGGAGTTGGGGAGTTGGGCTGGTGGAGTTTTGGTTAGAGGCTGGGGGCTAGGGTTGAGGGTTAGGAGTTGGGATTAGGTAGGGAGCTGGGGGGGAGTTAGGGTTGGTGGGGCTAGGGTTGGTGGGGAGGTTAGAGTTAGAGCTAGGGTTGGGGGCTAAGCGTTGGGGGCTTAGAGCTAGGATTTGGGCTAGGAGCTGGGGCTAGAGGCGGGGTTAGGGAGTTGGGTCTAGGGACAGCCTAGGGTTAGGTTAGGGTAGTATTAGGGTTAGGGTTAGGGTTGGGATTGGGGTTAGGGTTGGGGTTTGGGTTGAGGTTGGGAGTTAGGGGTTAGGTTTGGGTTAGGGTTGGGAGTTGGGACTAGAAATTTTGGGTTGGGTTTGTTGTTTGGGTTGGGGTTAGGAGGTTTGGGTTGGGGGCTGGGGTTAGGAATGGGCTTGGAGGCTAGGGGAGTTAGGGTTGGGGTTAGGAGTTAGGAAGCTGGGGGGTTGGGGGTAGGGTTGGTGCTGGGATTATGGGCAGGGTTAGGGCTGGGAGCTAGGGTTGGGGAGTTAGGGCAGGGGTTAAGGCTAGGGATAGGGTTAGGGCTGGGAGCTGGGGGTTGGCGTTAGGGTTAGGGGTGGGAGTTGGGGTTAGGGTTGGGTTTAGTGTTAGGGGTTGGGGTTGGGGTTAGGGTTGGGGTTAGGGTTAGGGAGCTAGGGATTGGGTTGGGGAGGCTAGGGTTGGGTGGCTGGGGTTAGGGTGGGTTGGGGTTAGGGTTGGGTTTGGTGGGCTAGGGTTTGAGTTTGGGTTGGGGGCTGGGGCTGGGAGCTAGGGTTAGAGGGTTCTGGTGAGGGATAGGGTTAGGGGTTGGGAGCTGGGGGAGCTGGGACTACAGTTGGGAGCTTGGGTGGGGTTAGGGTTGGGATTGGGGTTGGGAGTGGGGTTTGGGTTGGGGTTGGGGTTTGGGTTAGGGTTTGGGTTGGGGTTGGGTTTGGGGTTTGGGTTGGGGTTTGGGTTGGGGTTGGGTTGGGGTTGGGGTTGGGGCTGGGTTGGGGTTGGGAGCTAGGGTTGGGGTTGGGAATAGGGGCGAGGGGCTGGGAGTTGGGGTTGACTAGGGCTAGGGGTTAGAGCTGGGAGCTAGGGTTAGGGTTGGGGGTTAGGGCTAGGGGCTAGGGTTGGGGCTTGGGTTGGGGCTGGGGCATGGAGCTGGGGTTGGGTTGGGATTGGGGCTAGGAATAGGGGTTGGGGCAGGGGGGTTGGGGCTGGGGCTGGGGCTGGGGAGTTTGGGAGCAGTGTTGAAATTTGGGGAGTTTGGGCTGGGAGCTAGGGTTGGGGTTGGGGGTTGGGGTTGGGAGTTAGGGTTGGGGTTTAGGGTTGGGGTTAGGTTTGGGATTTGGGTTTGGGTTGGGAGTTAGGGTTGGGTTTAGGGTTTGAGTTAGGATTGAGGTAGGGTTAGGGGTTGGGAGGTTGAGTTAGGGATAGGGTTAGGTTGGGAGTTGGGTTTGGGGGCAGGGGATGGGGTTGGGGTTAGGGTGGGTGGTCGGGCTGGGAGGCTGAAGTTGGGGTTGGGACTAAGGCTGGGATTGGGAGTCTGGGGCTGGGGTTGGCAGTAGGGGTTGGGGTTGGGGTTGGGAGGTTGGGGTTGGGGTTGGGGTTGGGGTTGGGGTTGGGAGTTGGGTTGGGAGCAGGGAGTTAGGGCTAGGGTTAGGGGTTAGGGTTTGGTGGGGAATAGGGTTAGGGTTGGGGGTTGAGGGCGGGGGAGCTGGGAGGCAGGGGCTTGGGCAGAAAGTGGTGAGGCTGGGAGTTAGGAGCTAGATTTGGAGGGTTAGGGTTAGGGACTGTGGTTGAGTTAGGAGTTAGGGGTTAGGGTTAGGGAGTTGGGTTTGGGATTTGGGGTTTAGGTTGGGGTTAGGGTTGGGGTTTGGGGTTGGGTTTAGGATTGTGGGTTAGGAGTTAGGGTTAGGGCGAGGTTGGAGTTAGGGATAGGGGTTAGGGTTGGGAGTTAGGGTTAGAGGTTGGGATGGGGTTTGGATTAGGGTTGGGGTGGGGAATGGGCTGGGGCGGAGTTGGGAGGTTGGGACTAAGAGCTGGAGTTGGGGTTTGGAGTTAGGGGTGCTTGTGGGGTTGGAGTTAGGGTTGGGAGTTAGGGTTTGGGGTTGGGGTTAGGAGGTTAGGAGCTAGGGTTGGGTTGAGGTTTGGAATGGGGTTAGGGTTAGGAATGAGGCTGGGGAGTTAGAGGTTGGGAGCTAGGAGTTAGGAGGCTAGGGCTTGGAGGTTGGGTTAGGAGGGTTAGGAGCTAGGGCTGGGGTTTGAGTTGGGATTAAGTTGGGATTTGGGGTTGGGTTTGGGTTGGGGTTTGCTGGGGTTGGGTTGGGGTTTGGGTGAGGGTTGGGGTTGGAGTTTAAGTGAGGTTGAGGGTTGGGAGTTGGGAGGTTAGGGTTAGGGTTAGGGTTAGGGTTGGGGCTAGGAGGTTGGGAGCTAGGGTTGGGGTTGGGGTTTGGGTTGGGGGCTGGGGTTAGGGTTAGGGTTTAGGGAAGAGGGGCTAGGGTGGGAGGGTTAGGGTTGGGAGCTGGAAGGCCTAGGGTTGGCTGGGGGCTAGGAGTTGGGGTTGGGGTTAGGGTTAGGAATAAAGGTTAGGGTTGGGGTTGGGAGTTGGGGTTTGGGTTAGAGTTAGGATTGAGGTTAGGGATAGAGGTTGGGGTTGGGGTTAGGGTTGGGGGGATTAGGGTTGGGAGTTAGGAGTTAGGGTAGCTAGGGGTTAGGAGTAAGGGTTAGGAGTTATGGTTAGGTTTAGAAATTGGAGCTGGGAGCTTGAGTTTGGGTTGGGAGCTAGGGCTAGGGTTGGGTTGGAGTTGGTGGGGATAGGGTTAGGGTTTAGAGCTGGGAGCTGGGACTAGGGTTTGGGGATTGGGTTAGGGTGGGGTTAGGGTTGGGGTTGGGGTTGGGGAGTTTTGGTGGGGTTGGGGTTTGGGTTGGGGTTGGGGTTTGGGTTAGGGTTTGGGCTTGGGTTTGGGTTTGGGGTTTGGGTTGGGAGTTTGGGGTTGGGGTTAGGTTTGGGGTTAGGAGGTTGGGGCTGGGTTAGGGTTGGGAGGCTAGGGTTAGGGTTGGGAATAGGGCAGGAGCTGGGAGTTTGGGTTGGGACTGGGAGCTAGAGGTTAGGAACTGGGAGCTAGGGTTGGGGTTAGGAGGTTGGGAGCTGAGGTGGGGTTGGGAGGAGGTTGGGAGCAGGGGTAGGGTTAGGGTTGGGGTTGGGGTTAGGGTTGGGGTTGGGAATGGGTTGGGGGTTGGGGGTTGGGGCTGGGAGCTGGGAGGGCAGGGTTGGACAGTGGTGGGGGTAGGAGTTAGGGTTAGGGGTTGAGGGTTGGGGGTTAGAGGGTTGGGGTTAGGGTTGGGGGTTAGGGTTGGGAGTTGGGGCAGGGTGGGGTAGGTTTGGGGTTGGGGTTGGGGGTAGGGGTGGGGGTTGACTGGGGTTGGGGCGGGGCTGGGAGGTAGGGCTTGGGGCAGAGTGTTGAGGCTGGGGGTTGGAGCTGGGGGTTGGCGTTGGGGTTTGGGTTGGGGTTGGGGGTTGGGGTTGGGGTTAGGGTTGGGGGTTGGAGTTTGGGATTGGAGTTTGGGTTAGGGTTAGAGGTTAGGTTTGGGGTTGGGTTTAGGATTCTTGGTGGGGTTAGGGTTAGGGCAAGGGTTCGGGTTAGTGATAGGGTTAGGGTTGGGGTTAGGGTTATGGCTGGGGATAGGGTTTGGGTTAGGGTTGGTGTAGGGAATGGGCTGGGGCTAGGAGTTAGGGTTGGTTAAGGCTAGGGTTAGGGCTGGGAGCTGGGAGTTGGCATTAGGGTTGGGGGTTAGGGTTGGGGTTAGGGTTAGGGTTGGGGTTGGGGGTTGGGTTAGGGTTGGGGTTGGGGGCAGGGGTTGGGGTTGGGGTTAGGGTTGGGTTGGGGTTGGGAGGTAGGGTTAGGGTGAGGGTTGGATTTGGAGTTGGGGTTGGGAGTTGGGAATAGGGCTGGGGCTGGTAGGGGTTGGGGAGCTAGGGTTGGGAGCTGGGAACTGGGCTGGAGTTAGGAGGTTAGGAGGCTGGGAGCTGGGGTTTTGGTTGGGTTAGAGTTAGGATTTGGGTTGGGGGTTTGGGTTGGAGCGGTTGGTTGGGGTTTGGGTGAGGGTTGGGGTTGGGTTTGAGGTTGGGGTTGGGGTTGGGGTTAGGGGTTAGGGCGGGGAATTTGGGGTTGGGTTTGGGGTTGGGGTTGGGGTTTGGGCTTGGGCTAGGGTTGGGGTTGGGAGCTAGGGTTAGGGTTGGGGTTTGGGTTGGGAGGGCAGGGGCTGAGGGTTAGGAGTTGAGTGTTAGGAGGAAGGGCTTGGAAGCTGGGGATTAGAGTTAGGGCTGGGAGCTAGAATTGTGGCTGAGGGCTAAGAGGTTAGGAGTTAGGGGGAAAAGGTTAGGGCTAGGAGCTGGGTAGGAGTTTGGGCTAGGGTTAGGGTTAGGGTTGGGTTAGGGTTAGGGTTAGGGTTGGGGTTAGGAGTTGGGGTTTTGTAGCTAGGGTTAGGGTAGGGTTAGGGTTAGGGTTGGGTTTAGAAATTGGGCTGGGGGCAGAGTTTGGTTTAGGGCTGAGGCTAGGGTTAGAGGCTGGGAGTTGGTGGGGATAGGGTTAGGGTTTGGGCAGAAGGCTGGGACTAGGGTTAGGGATTAGGTTAGGCAGGGTTAGGAGTTGGGGTTGGGGGTGGGGTTTTGGTTAGGGTTGGGTTTGGGTGAGGGTTGGGGTTTGTGTTAGGGTTTGGGCAGGAGTTGGGTTTGGGGTTTGGGTTGGGGTTTGGGTTAGGGTTAGGAAGGGTTGGGGTTAGGGCTGGGTTAGGGTTGGGGAGCTAGGGGTTAGGGTTAGGGAATTAGGGCAGGAGCTGGGGTTGGATTTGGGCTAGGAGCTAGGGGTTAGAAACTAGGGCTAGGAGTTAGGGTTGGGGTTAGGGGCTAGGGCTAGGGGTTAGGGCTTGGGGTTGGGGCAGGGAGTAAGGGCAGGGTTGGGATTAGGGTTAGGAGTTGGGCTGAGAAGAGTAAGGGTTGGGGGTTGGGCTGGGAGCTGGGAGGGCAGGGCTTGGAGTGTTGAGGAGTTGGGTTTGGGGCTAGGGGTTAGGGTTAGGAGTTGGGGTTGAAAGGTTGGGAGTTGGGAGGTTGGGGTTAGGGTTAGGGTGGAGTTTAGGGTGGGGTTTGGGATTTGGGGTTTAGGTTGGGAGTTGGAGTTAGGAATTTGGGTTGGGAGTTGGGGTTTAGGATTGGGTTGGGGGTTGGGAGTTGGGAGCAAGGAGTTGAGTTAGGGATAGGGTTAGGGTTGGGAGGTTAGGGGTTAGGGTGGGGGATAGGGTTAGGGTTAGGGTTAGAGGTTGGGGAGGCTGAGGTTAGGGTTAGGGTTAGGGTTAGGGTTGGGGTTGGGGTTGGGAAGGTTTGGGTTAGGGTTAGGGTTGGGGTTGGGGTTAGGGTTAGGGTTTGGGGTTGAGGTTGGGAGGTTGGGGTTGGGGGCTTGGGTTGGTGGGGTTAGGAGAACTAGGGTTTTGGGGTTGGGTTTGGGTTGGGATTAGGGTTAGGGTTGGGGGAGTTTGGGAATAGGGCTGGGAGCTAGGGGTTGGGGTTTGAGGCTGGGGCTAGGGTTAGGGAGCTAGGGGTTGGGGTAGGGTTGAGTCTTTGGGATTAGGGTTGGGAGGTTGGGAGCTTGGGCTGAGTGTTGGGGTTAGGGGCAGGGTTGGGATGGGGTTGGGGAGTTGGGAGGCTGGGGTTGGGGTTGGGGTTAGGGTGGGAGTTGGGGTTGGGGAGTTGGAGTTTTAGTGTTGGGGTTTGGGTAGGGGTTTGGAGTTGGGGTTTGGTTTAGGGTTGGGGTTAGGGTTGGGATGGGGTTGGGAGGCTAGGGTTGGGGCTGGGAGGTTGGAGTGGGGTTAGGAGGGGAGGTTTGGGGTGGGCTGAGGAAGGGGGGTTTGGGTTGGGAGCTAGAGTTTGGGGAGCTAGGGTTAGAGGCTGGGGGTGGAGGCTGGGGTGGCTGGGAGTTAGGGTTGGGAGCTAGGGTTTGGGACTAGGGTTGGGAGCTTGGAGTTGGCGTTGGGGTTGGGGTTGGGAGTTGGGGAGGGGGGGTTTGGAGTTAGGGTTGGGGTTTGGGTTGGGGTTGGGGTTGGGGTTTGTGTTGGGTTTGGGCTGGGGTTGGGTTTGGGAGTTTGGGTTGGGGTTAGAGGTAGGAGTTAGGGTTAGGGGTTTGGGTTAGGGTTAGGGCAGGAGTTAGGGTTGGGAATAGGGCAGGGGCTAGAGGGGGATTGGAGTTGGGACTGGGGCTGGGGTTAGAGCTGGGAGCTAGGGGTTGGGGTTGGGGTTAGGGGGCTGGGGTTGGGGTTAGGGCTTGGGGTTGGAGCAGGGGCAGGGAGCTAAGGTTGGGGAGTTGGGAGTTGGGGGGAATAGGGTTGAGGCTGGGGTTGAGACTGGGGCTGGGAGCTGGGGCAGGGGTGGTGGGAGCTGGGACTAGGGCTAGGGTTGGGTGGGGTTGGGGTTGGGAGTTGGGGTTAGAGGGTAGGGTTGGGGTTGGGTTTGGGATTGGGTTTGGGTTGGGGTTAGGGTTGGGAATTTGGGTTTGGAGTAGGGTTTAGGATGGGGGCAGGAGTTAGGGTTAGGAGTAGGGTTGAGGTGGGGGTAGGGTTAGGGTTAGGGTTGGGTTAGGGCTAGGGATAGGGTTGGGTTAGGAGTTGGGTTAGGAGTGAGGGGCTGGGGCTGGGGCGAGTTAGGAGTTGGGGCTGGGGCTAGGGTTAGGGGTTGGGGAGCTGGGGTTAGCATTGGGGTTGGGGGTTGGGGTTGGGGTTGGGAGTTGGGAATAGGGTTGGGGTTGGGGTTGGGATTAGGGTTGGGGTTTGGGGCGGGGGTTGGGGTTGGGGCTGGGGAGCTGGGGTTGGGTTGGGGAGATGGGGTTAGGGTGGGGGTTGGGTTTGGGGTTGGGGTTGGGGTTGGGAGGAATGGGGGCTGGGGCTGGAAGTAGGGAGGTTGGGGAGCTAGGTTGGGGAGCTGGGGGCTAGGGTTTGGCTGGGGTGGGGTGGGAGGAGGTTAGGGCTGGGAGGCTAGGGATAGGGTTTTAGATAGGGGTTGGGTTAGGATTTGGGTTGGGGTTTGGGTTAGGGATGAGTTAGGGTTAGGGTTGGGGTTTGGGTGAAAGGTTGGGTTAGGAGTTAGGGTTAGGGTTGGGGTTGGGTTGGGGTTTGAGTTGGGGTTGGGGTTAGGGTTGGGGTGAGGCGAGGAGTTTGGGTTAGGTTTAGGGTTGGGAGTTAGGGGTTAGGGGTTTGGGGTAGGAGTTGGGTTGGGGCTAGGGTTAGGGTTGGGGTTTGGGTTAGAGTGGGGCTGGAGGTTAGGGTTAGTGTTGGGAAGAGGGCTAGGCTAAGTTACGGTTAGGAGTTAGAGGTTGGGGTTGGGAGCTGGAGCTAATTGAAATTTTGGGCTAAGGCTAAATTTGGGGTTGGGCTTGGGAATAAGGTTATAGCTAGGGTAGGAGCTAGGGTTTGGGCTAGGGTTTAGCATTAGGTTTGGGGTTAGGGTTGGGGTTATGGTTAGGGTTAGTGTTGATGTTTGGATTGGAGTTGGGTTGGGGTTTGGATTAGGAAATTTTGGGAGGTTGGGAGTTGGAGCTGGGTTTGGGTTTTGGTTAGAGTGGGATTAGGGTTAGGGTTAGGAATAGGGTTGGGGCTATTGGGGGCACAGGGCTGGGTTGGGGCTGGGAGCTAGGGTTGGGGGCTAGGGTTAGAGGGTTAGGAGTGGGGTAGGGTTGGGGCGTTGGGGGCTAGGGCTAGGATTTGGGCTAGGAGCTGGGAGCTGGGGCTGGGGTTAGGATGAGGTGCAGGCTAGGGCTGGGGTTATGTTGAGGTAGTATTAGGGTTAGGGTTGGGGTTGGGATTGGGGTTAGGGTTGGGGTTTGGGTTGAGGTTGGGAGTTAGGGTTAGGAGTTAGGGTTAGGGTTTGGGTTGAGGGTTTGGGGTTGGGTTGGGGTTTGGAGTTCTTGTTAGGGTTAGGGCTAGAGTGGTTGGGGTTGTGGAGGTTGGGGTTAGGGTTAGGGTTGGTGGGGTTAGGAATAGGGCTAGGGCTAGGGGTAGAGAGGGTTGAAATTTTGGGAGCTGGATTGAGGGAGCTAGGGGTTGGGGTAGGGTGGTGCTGGGATTATGGGTGGGGTTAGGGCTAGGAGCTAGGGTTGGGGTTAGGGCAGGGGTTAAGGCTAGGGTTGGGAGCTAGAGTTGGGGTTAGGGTTGGGGTTGGGTTGGGAGTTGGGGTTGGGTTTGGGTTTGAGTGTTAGGTTGGGTTGGGTTAGGGGGTTTGGGTTAGGAGTTGGGAGCTAGGGTTGGGGTTGGGGCAGGGTTGGTGGCTGGGGTTAGGGGTTAGGAGTTGGGATTAGGAATTGGGCTAGGTTTGGGTTTAGGGTTAGGTTTAGAGGGTTGGGGTTAGAGTTGGTGTTGGTGGGAATGGGGTTAGGGTTAGGGCTAGGGTTGGGACTAGGGTTGGGGCTTGGAGTTGGCGTTAGGGAGTTGAGGGTTGGGGTTGGGGTTAGGGTTTGGGGTTAGGGTTGGGGTTTGGGTTGGGGAGTTTGGGGTTGGGGTTTGTGTTGGGGTTTGGGGTGAGGAGTTTGGTTTGGAGTTTAGGTTGGGGTTTGGGTTGAGGGTTAGAGGGGTTGGGAGTTGGGGCTGGGGTTGGGAGTTGGGAGCTAGGGTTGGGTTAGGGAATAGGGTTAGGAACTGGGGGTGTGGTTGGGACTAGGAGTTGGGAGTTAGAGCTAGGGCTGAGGAGTTGGGGTTAGGAGTTGGGAGTTAGGGCTGAGGGCAGGAAAGAGGTTAGGAGGGAGCTTGGGGTTAGAGAGCAAAGAACAAGGGCTAGGAGTTTGAGGAGTTAGGGTTAAATTTGGGATTAGGGGTTGGGATTTGGGGTTGGGCTGGGAGCTAGAGTTAGGGTTGGGCAAGGGTTAAGGTTAGGGTTGGGGTTGGGGTTAGGGTTGGGGTTGGGGGTTGGGATTTGGGCTGAGGTTGGGAGGTTGGGAGCTAGGGCTGGGTTGGGTTGGAGATTGGGTTAGGGTGAGGGTTTGGGTTTGGGGTTGGGGGTTAGGGTTGGGAATAGGGGCTAGGGCTAGAGTAAGGGTTGGGGCTATGAAGTTGGGAGGAGCTAGGGTTGGGGTTGGTGGGGTTAGGGTTGGGGCTAAGGTTGGGGCTAGAGGTTTTTAGTTAGGAGTTGAGGTTAGGATTTGGGTTTAGGGTTTTGTGTTGGGGCTTGGTTGGGGTTGGGAGTTTTGGTGAGGGTTTAGGTTAGGAGTTAGGAGTTGGGGTTGGGGGTTGGGGTTGGGGTTTGGGTTTGGGGTTGGGGTTGGGGTTAGGGTTAGGGCAGAGTTTGGAGTTGGGTTTTAGGGGTTGGGGTTAGGGTTTGGGGGTTGAGGTTGGGGGCTAGGGTTGAGGTTGTGGTTTGGGTTGGGAAATTTTGGGGCTGGGGTTAGGGTTGAGTGAGAGGGGAGCTGGGAGCTGGGATTAGGGTTGGGAGCTGAGGGTTAGGGTTAGAGCTGGGAAATTGAGGCAGAGGTTGGGAGTTAGGGAGGTTGGGGTTAGAGGCTGGGAAAGAAGGTTGGGGGCTAGGGTTAGGAGTTGGGAATAGGGTGGGGTTGGGGGTTGTGGTTGGGACTAAGGTTGGGAGTTGGGGTGGGAGTTGGAGTTAGGAGTTAGGGTGAGAGGCTGGGAGCTAGGGTTAGGAGCTTGGGTTAGGAAGGGCAGGGAGCTAGGGTTGGGGTTAGGGTTGGGGAATAGGGTTGGGATTTTGGGGTTGGTGGGGGCTTGGGTTGGGAGCTTGGGCAGAATGTTAAGGTTGGGGTTAGGAGTTGGGGTTGGGTTAGGGTTGGGGAGTTAGGGTTAGGAGTGGGGTTGGGGTTGGGTTTGAGGTATTTTGGGTTTGGGTTGGGGTTAGGGTTGGAGTTTTGAGGGTTAGGGTTAGGGTGGGGGAATGGGGCAAGGGCGGGGAGTTGGGGTGGGGACTAAGGCTTGGGTTGGGAACTGGGGCTAGGGTTAGGATTGGGGTTGGGGTTAGGGTTGGGGAGTTGGGATTTGGGGTTGGGGTTGGGGTTAGGGTTAGAGGGTTTGTCTTTGGGAGTTGGGAGTTAGGTCTAGAGCTGGGGTTGGAGTTGGGAATAGGTTAGGGTGAGGTTGGGTTTGGGGTTGGGGTTAGGGTTGGGAATAGGGCTAGGAGCTAGAAGTAAGGGTTGGGGCTAGGGGTTAGGGACTAGGAGTTAGGGTTGGTGGGGTTAGGGGTTGGGAGGCTAGGGTTGGGTTTAGGGTTTAGTTGAGGGTTGGGTTAGGGTTTGGGTTAGGGTGCGGTTGCTGGTTGGGGTTTGGGTGAGGGGTTGGGTTGGGAGTTAGGGTTAGGGTTGGGAGTTGGGGTTGGGAGTTTGAGTTGGGGTTGGGAGTTAGGGTTGGGGTTGGAGTGGGAGTTTGGAGCTAGGTTTGGGGTTGGGAGTTAGGGTTTGGGTGGGGTTGGGAGTTGGAAAGCTTAGGTCTAGGGCACATGGTTATGGGTTATGGTAGTATTAGGGTTGGGGAGTTGGGATTGGGGAGTTAGGGTTGGGGTTGGGTTGAGGTTGTGGTTGAGGGTTAGGGTTTGGGTTAGGGTTGGGGTTGGGACTAGGGTTGGGGTTGGGGGTTGTGGTTTGGGTTGGGGTTGGGGTTAGGGTTAGGTGGGTTGGGAATAGGGCTGGGAGCTAGGGGAGTTGGGGAGGTTGGTTGGGGGTAGGGTTGGGGAGTGGGGAGCTTGGTGGGGGTAGGGTTAGGGTTAGGATTATGGTGGTTTGGAGTTAGGGTGAGGGGTTGGGAGTTGGGAGCGGAGGTTAAGGCTAGGGATAGGGTTGGGGAGTTAGAGTTAGGAGTTGGGGGTGGGGTTGGGAGTGGGAGTTGGGGTTAGGGTTGGGGTTAGTGTAGGGTTGGGGTTGTGGTTGGGGTTTGGGTTAGGTGGGGTTTAGGAGTTGGGGTGGGGTTGGAGTTGGGAGCTAGAGGTTGGTGTGGGGTTGGGGTTAGGGGTTGGGTTTAGGAATTGGGCTGGGAGCAGGTTTGGGTTAGGAGCTGGGGATGGGGCTGGGGTTAGGGTTGAAGTTGGGTAGGGGATAGGGTTAGGGTTAGAGCTGGGGGGCTAGGAGTAGGGTTGGGAGCTTGGGTTAGGGTTAGGGTTAGGGTAGGGGTTGGGAGGTGGGGGTTTGGGTTAGGGTTGGGATTGGGGTTAGGGGTTGGGGTTGGGGTTTTGGGTTTGGGGTTGGGGTTTTGGATTAGGGTTGGGGTTGGGGTTAGGGTTGGGGTTGGGGTTGGGATTAGGGGCTAGGGTTAGGGTTAGGGAATAGGGCGGAGGCACAGGGGACTGGTTGTGGGAGCTGGGGTTAGAGGCTGGGAGCTAGGGTTGGGGAGTTGAGGTTGGGGCTGGGAGCTGGGGAGTTGGGGCAGGTTTGGGAGCAAGGCGAGGGAGCTATGGTTAGGAGTTGGGGTTAGAGGAGTTAGGGTTAGGAATTTGGGGTTTGGGCAGAGCTTAGGAAGTGTTAAAGCAGGAGTTGGGGCTAGGGTTAGCATTAGGGTTGGGGTTGAGTGTTGGGTTGGGGTTGGGGTTGGGGTTAGGGTTAGGGGTAGAGTTGGGGTTGGGTTGGGATTTGGGTTTGGGTTGGGGTTAGGTTAGGTACAGGTTTGGGATTAGTTGGTGGGGTTAGGGTTAGGGCAAGGGTTCATTTTAGGATAGGGTTAGGGTTAGGAGGTTGGGTTGGGAGTGGGGAATGGGGTTGGGGCCGGAAGTTAGGGTTAGGACAAGAGCTATGGTTTGGGCTTTAGAGCTAGGGTTGCTTATTAGGGTTGGGGGTTAGGGTTAGGGTTAGGGGTTTGGATTGGGAGTTTAGGAGTTGGGGTTAGGGTTTGAGGAGTTGGGGTTAGGAGCTAGAAGGCTGAGTTGGGAGTTGGGAATAGGGTTAGGGTGAGGGTTGGGTTTGGGGTTGGGGTTAGGGTTGGGAATAGGTCTGGGGCTGAGAGTAAGGGTTGGGGCTAGGGTTGGGGAGGCTATTGTTAGAAATTTGGAGCTGGGGGCTGGGGTTAGAGGCAGGGAGCTAGGAGTTAAGTAGGAGCTAGGGTTAGGGGTTTAGGAGTTAGGGAGGCTGGGAGTAGAGGTTAGGGCTGGCGTTGGGGAGCTGGGAGGAGCTACGGTGGAGCTGGGAGCTGGGGCTGGAGGCTGAGGGGTTAGGATGAGGTCTAAGGCTGAGCCTAGGGTTATGTTAGGGTAGTATTGGGGTTAGGGTTGGGGAGTTGGGATTGGGGTTGGGGTTGGGGAGTTTGGGTTGAGGGTTGGGGCTAGGGTTAGGGTTAGGGTTGGGGTTTGGGTTGGGGTTGGGGAGTTGGGGTTAGGGTTTGGGTTCTGTGGGGAGTTGGGACTAGGGCATGGTTGGGGTTGTAGCAGGTTGGGGTTAGGAGGTTAGGGTTAGGTAGAGGTTAGGAGCTAGGATCTTAGGAGTTAGGAGTTAGGCTGGGAGGCTAGGAGTTGAGGGAGCTAGGGGGGTTGGGGTAGGGTTAGTGCTGGATTATGGTGGGGTTGGGGCTAGGGCTGAGTGTTGGGGTTAGAGGCAGAGGTTAAGGCTAGAGGTTGGGGCTGGGAGCTAGGGGTTGGCATTAGGGTTGGGGTGGGAGTTGGGGTTAGGGTTTGGGTTTGAGTGTTGGGGTTGGGGTTGGGGGTTAGGGTTGGGGTTAGGAGTTAGGGCTAGGGATGGGGTTGGGGAGCTAGGGGTTGGGGGCTGTGGGCTGAGGAGTTAGGGTTAGGGTTGGTTTAGGGAGGTGGGGCTGGGTGCTTGGGGTTTGGGATGGCTGCAGGGGTTAGGGTTAGGTTAGGGTTGGTGGTGGAGAAAGGGTTAGGGTTGGGGCTAGGAGTTGGGACTACGGTTGGGAGCTTGGGTTGGCGTTGGGTTAGGGTTGGGGTTGGGGTTAGGGTTTGGGTTGGGGTTGGGGTTGGGGTTGGGGAGTTGGGGTTAGGGTTTGTGTTAGGGTTTGGTGGGAGTTTGGTTTGGAGTTGGGGTTGGGGAGTTTGGGTTAGGGTTGGTGGGGTTGGGGTTGGGAGCTGAAGGTTGGGGTTAGGGGAGCTAGGGTTAGGGTTGGGAATATGGCGGTGGGGGTTGTGGTTGGGACTAGAGGTTGGGGGTTAGAGCTGGGGGCTAGGGTTGGGGGTTAGGGTTAGGGCTGGGGCTGGAAGGTTAGGAGCTAATTGGAACAAGGAACAAAACTAGGGGTTAGGGTTAGGGTTAAAGTTAGGATTAGGGTTAGGGCTAGGAGTTGGAACTAAAGGAGCTAGGGCTGGGGCAAACAAAATGTTAAACTAGGGTTAGGGTTAGGGTTAGGGTTGGGGTTGGGGTTAGGGTTAGGATTAGGACTAGGGTTAGGGTTAAAAGCTAGGGAAATTGGGTTGGAAATTATTAAATTGGGGTGTAGGGGTTGGTTTAGGGTTGGGGTTAGGTTTAGGAATAGGGCTGGGGCTAGAGTAGGGGTTGGGGCTATAATTGGGGCTAGGAGGGTTAGGGGTTGGTTTAGGATTAGGGGTTAGGCTAAGAGCTAGGGCTAGGAGTTTTAGTTAGGGTTGGAGTTAGGTTGGGTTGGGGTTGGGGTTGGGAGTAGGGTTGCGGTTGGGGAGTTTGGGTGAGGGTTGGGGTTAGGGTTAGGGTTAGGGTTGGGGGTTGGGGTTGGGGGTTTGGTTTGGGGTTGGGGTTGGGGTTAGAGGTGAGGGTTAGGGAGTTTGGGGTTGGGAGTTGGGGTTGGGGTTAGGGTTTGGGGCTGGGGTTAGGGTTGGGGGCTAGGAGGTTGGGGTTGTGGTTTGGAGGTTGGTGGGGCTGGGGTTAGGGGTTAGTGTTGGGGGGCTAGGAGCTGGGGTTGGGGATTAGGAGCTAGAGGGTTAGGACAAGAGGTAGAGTGCAGTGGGGTTAGGAGCTAGGAGCTAGGGTTAGAGGCTAGGGAAGAAGGTTGGGGAGCTAGGAGTTGGGGCTGAATAGGGCAGGAGTTAGGAGTTGTGGTTTGGGACTAAGGCTGAGGTTGGAAACTGGGAGCTGGGGTTAGGGTTGGGGTTGAGGGAGCAGGGTTAGGGACTTGGGTTAGGGAGGTTAGGGCTAGGGTTAGGGTTAGGGATGGGAATAGGGTTGGGAGTTGGGGCTGGGAGCTTGGAGCTGGGAGGCTTGGGTTAAGGGTTAGGTTAGGGTTAGGGCTAGAGGTTGGGGTTAGGAGTTGGGAGTTAGGGTTAGGGGTAGAGGGTTGGGGTTGGAGTTTGGTATTTAGGTTTGGGGTTGGGGTTGGGGTTGGGGTGAGGTTAGGGTTAGGGTTGGGGAGGTTGGGCAAGGGCGAGGGAGTTAGGGTGGGGACTAAGGCTTGGGTTAGGGTTAGGCTGGGGTTGGGGTTGGGGTTGGAGTTGGGGTTAGGTTTGGAGTTGGGGAGTTGGGAGTTAGGGTTAGGGTTTGTCTTTAGGAGTTAGGTTAGGGCTGGGGTTGGTTGGGAATAGGAGGTTAGGGTGAGGGTTGGGTTAGGGTTGGGGTTAGGGGTTGGGAATAGGGCTAGGAGCTAGGAGTAAGGGGTTGGGAGCTAGGAGTTAGGGGCTAGAGGTAGGGTTTGGGGGTGGGGTTGGGGGTTAGGAGGCTTGGAGGTGGGTTGGGGTTTTAGTTGAGTTGGGGTTGGGGTTTGGGTTGGGGTTTTGCTGTTTGGGTTGGGGTTTGGGTGAGGGTTGGGGTTGGAGTTAGGGTTAGGGTTGGGGTTGGGGGTTGGGGTTTGGAGTTGGGGTTGGGGTTGGGGTTAGAGGTTGGAGTGAGGAGTTTGGGCTAGGTTTAGGAGTTGGGGTTAGGTTTGGGCTAGGGTTAGGGTTAGAGAGTTAGAGGCAGGCTTGGGTTATGTTATGGTAGTAATAGGGTTAGAGGTTAGGATTAGGGTTAGGGTTAGGTTTGGGTTGAGGGAGTTGGGGTTGGGAGTTAGGGTTTGGGTTATGGTTGGGGTTAGGACTAGGGTTGGGGTTGGGGTTGTGGTGGGTTGGGAGTTGGGGTTAGGGTTAGGGGTAGAGGTTAGGAATAGGGCTAGGGCTAGGAGTTAGGGTTGGTGGGCTGGGGTTGGGAACTTGGGTTGGGGTAGGGTTAGGGTTGAGGATTATAGGCGTGGTTTGGGCTATGGTGAGGGTTAGGGTTGGGAGCGGGTTAAGGCTAGGGATAGGGTTAGAGCTAGGAGCTAGGGTTAGGGTTAGGTTGGTAGAGTTGGGGTTGGGTGGGTTTAGAGTTAGGGTTGGGGTTGTGGTTAGGAGTTTAGGTTAGGTTGGGGTTAGGAGGGAGGCCCAGGGATTGGGGTTAGGATAGGAGTTAGGTAGGTAGCTGGGAGGTTAGAGGTTAGGGTTAGGTTTGAGGTGGGCTGGGAGCTTGAGTTTGGGTTAGGGGCTGGGGATAGGGCTAGGGTTAGGGGCTGGTTGGTGGGGATAGAGGTTAGAGGTTAGGGCTGAGGCTAGGGTTAGGGTTGGGAGCTGGGTTGGCGTTGGGGTTGAGGTGAGGGTTAGAGATTAGGGTTGGGGTTAGGGTTGGGATGAGGTTAGGGGTTTGGTAGGGTTAGGTTTGGGGTTTAAATTTAGGGTTTGGATTGGGGTTAGGGTTGGGGTTAGGGTTAGGGTTTCAGGTTAGGAGTTAGGGGGCTAGGGTTAGGGTTAGGAGGAATAGAGGCAGAGGCTTTGAAGTTGGGTTGGGGTAGGGGCTAGGGTTAGAACTAGGGGGCTAGGTTGGGGTTGGGGAGGAGTTGGGGCTGGGAGCTAGGGGTTAGGAGCTGGGGTTGGGAGCAGGGCAGGAGCATGGTTAGGAGGTTAGGGTTAGAAGGCTGAGGAATAGGGTTGAGGCAGGAGGTTTGGAGCTGGGGCTTGGGCAGAGTGTTAAAAGGCAGTTGGGGGGCTAGGGTTGCTTATTAGGGTTGGGAGTTGAGTGTTGGGGTTGGGGTTGGGGTTGGGGTTAGGGTTAGGGGGTTAGAGTTGGGGTTGGGGTTGGGATTTAGGTTTGGGGTTGGGGTTAGGGTTAGAATTTGGAGTTTGGGATTAGGTGGGGTTGGGAGTTAGGGCAAGGGAGTTAGGAGTTAGGGGGATAGGGTTAGGGTTAGGGTTAGGGTTGGGAGTTGGGAATGGGTTGGGGCCGAGTTGGGGTTAGGACTAAGGCTAGGGTTTGGAGCTGGGGCTGGGGTTGGCATTGGGGTTGGGGTTAGGGTTAGGGTTAGGGGTTTGGATTGGGGTTAGGGTTAGGGTTAGGTTTGGGCTGGGAGTTGGGGTTAGGGCTAGAACTGGGGTTCGGGTTGGGGAATAGGGTTAGGGTGAGGGTTGGAGTTGGGGTTGGGGTTAGGGTTGGGAATAGGTCTAGGGGCTAGGTAGGGTTGGGGCTGGGAGGGTTGGGAGCTGGAGGCTGGGGTTTGGTGCAGAGGGTTAGGGTTAGGGGCTGGGGAGCTGGGACTGGGAGGGTTTGGTTAGGGTTGGGGTTAGGATTTGGGTTGGGGTTGGGGTTGGGAGCTGGTTCTTGGGGTTAGGGTTTAGGTAGGGTTGGAGTTAGGGTTAGGGTTGGGGTTAGGAGTTGGAGCTTTAGGTTGGGGTTGGGGTTAGGTTTAGGAGGTTGAGGAGTTTGGAGTTAGGTTTGGGGTTGGGGTTAGGGTTTGAGGCTGGGGTTGGGAGGGTTGGGAGGTTTGGGTTAGAGGTTGGGGAGCTGGGGTTAGGGGTTAGTGTTAGGAAGGGCTAGGGCTGGGGTTTGGGATTAGGGGGCTGAGGCAGGAGGTTAGGAGCTAAGAGCTAGGAGTGGTGGGAGCTAGGAGCTAGAGGTTGGGAGTTAGGGCAGAATAGGGTTAGGGCTAGAGCTAGGGCAAGGTTGGAGCTAGGGTTAGCGTTAGGTTTGGAGGTTAGGGTTGGGGTTAGGGTTAGGTATTGAGGTGTTTTGGATTGGGGTTGGGGTTGGGAGTTTGGATTAGGGTTGGGGTTAGGGTTGGGAGAAGCAGGTTTGGGAGTTTTGTTTTAGAAATTTGGGAGCTAGGGTTAGGGTTAGGAATAGGGCTAGGGCTAGGGTTAGGGTTGGGGCTAGGGTTGGGCTGACCTTTTATCTATAGCATGAAAATGAAGAACG